>PVJS01040264.1:0-18523 GCA_004027185.1 Glis glis
TAATGCATGTGTATCTATGTTTATAGCAGCATAATTCACAATTGCCAAACTATGGAACCAGCCAAGATGCCCATCAACTGATGAATGGATTACAAAACTATGGGATATGTACACAATGAAAATTTATGCAGCCATCATGAAGAACAAAATTACATCATTTGCAGGAAAGTGGGTGGAATTAGAGAGCATTATGCTTAGTGAGATTAGTCAGTCACAAAAAGTGAAAAGTTGGATGCTCTCCCTAATATGTGGAAGATAGGGAGAATAGGGCATAGGAGGGACTCCAGACAAAGATGGAGCAAACCTCAGATGAGCAAAGAAGGAGAACTAACTGAGGGGGATAGGAGGGGGGAAGAGGGAAACACCCTAATGCACAGGATGTATATATGCAAATGTACCAAAGTCAACTACTATGCTGAGCATGAGAAAGAGGGAAGGGGAGGGAATAGGGGTGGGAACTGGGGAGGGCTAATTGACTGTTGTGTGCATGTATACTTCTACCACCCTGAAATCCATCAAGTTGTATGATTACAATGCACCAATTAAACATAAATAATTTTAAAAAAGAAAGGACTGATAAGGGAAAATTCCATTTTCTAATAAAATTGAGATTAAAGTCTTTACCTGTGAAGTGGAATTTTACTGATTCTGGGAGACCTGAAAAAGTGAGAGACAAAATCAGTATACTAAACATTTTGGGATCAGAGACATATGGGGAAGGCACAAAATATAGGGCAGAGGTCAGGAGACTTTTAACCTAAATTATGCTGATTTAAGGAATGATCAGTAGGTCACTTGCTAATGCTATGTCAAATTTAATGATGTCAGCATTAATTTTAAGTAGCAAAAGAACCACAGAGTGGAATAATTTTGTATCACAGGAGTTAAGAGTGATTTATAATACATTCATTCAGATCCCGTTTTATCAGTACATAAAATCCTACAAATTGGTGAATGTGGGTGATGTCGTATATCAATGACAGTGCTCTCAGGTGGGTCAATTTTATTGTAGAGTTGAGTGATGCCAGGGACAGTGATTTACACACTCTTAACTGTGTGAGAGATTTATCTTGTGGCATTTAGCCGGTAGATTATACAGGACAGGACTCTGATCTCTCAGAAGAGACTCTAGGAACTAAGGCAAGTGTAACAGATTTGGAAATTACTTCAACCACCGCTGACATGTTTTCTTTTCCTCTAATCCCAGGACATCTTGAGTTTCTTGTAAAGTAGGTCTTGTAAAGTAGGGGCTAGAGAACCATGAACATTATCATGGGCTATTAGCTACCCAGTTACTAAACATAAGGGATACTCCTTAGAGAGTGGGCCTCTCCCTGCCCTTGAAGATTTTCAATCTAATTGAGTAGTTAACCATTTTCTGGACAATTGAACTTATATTAAATATTGGCAAATATCACTTTATATGTTTACCATAATCAAAAACAAAACTCTAAGGTTATTTAACCCATGTTCATTTACCATAGAAATCACCAGCTGTTCTGTTTGAATATATCTACTATATAAAAGTAATATTCTATATCCATCGTGTTATGTGGTGCATACATCTTAGAGATCATAAAGGAACAGATTCCAAGATTTGTAGGCTCACACAAAGGCACAGAAATATTTGGGGCTAGGAACTCAGGACTCCTGCTCTTCAGTCAGCAGCTTTTCTTAGTTGACCAAGAGAAGAGATGGAGTGGACAGGTTTAAGGCTACCGTGGTTTAGTGGCAATGCATACACAGGCTTTCATGAAAAACTCAATTACATTTGCACTCACTCTTTAAAAAAGGTGTCTTCTGCCAAACCTTGGTGTTAATCCAAAAAGGTCACCTGCATTCTCCATCCCTGCATAAAGCCCTCCCTGGGGCTGGGCACCCTCCTTGTTGGGTCCCCTCACTCACATGCCGGGCTAACTGGCCTCCTTGTCAGGGGCATGCATGCCACTGCAGTCAGAGTTCCTGGTCCAAGCCATCCATGTATCTTAAAAGCTCCACTGTGTCCATCCTGCTCTTGGGATGAAGACCCAAATCCATACAGGCGCCAGGGCCTGCCTCTCCCATCAGGCTCATCCCTGCACACTGACCCTCCACATTGCAGGAGCACTGATTCCTTCTCAATCACCAGAACTTCATGCTCTCTCCTTTGCCAGCACCTCTGCAAACAGAGCATGTGCCTTTCTTTCAGGAACACTTTCCCCACCGTCCCTACATGCACAGGTAACCTCCTTAGCGTCTATGCACCCTGCCCCTGCTAGTATCTTTCTGGGGCAGCCTCCATTGAGCCTACAGTCTAGGTCAGTCTTGTTATGTTTAATTCCACCACTGAACATTCCTCCTTCTTTTCAGAGCCCTTCTCTCAGTGTGCAATTAATCATTCCAATCGCCTCCATACCTAGTTCCCCAAGCTGGCCAAGAGCAGCTCCGTGCCTTTGTTCACCAAGGTCTCACTCAGTGACTGGAACACAGGGGCCACAAAATTAAAGTGTATTCAAGGTTTTTCCATGCATGAATTAATAGGAAAAAAGATGGACCTGAGCTGAAGGCACACAGTGGATTGCAGATGGTGAGCTATTTTGGATAGCTGTAAAGCAGTGTCACTGAGCTGTCCAGAGGACCGTGGGAAGAGTTGCGGAGAGGTGGCAGTGGAGAACCACAGGGAGCAGTAGAGAAGAGAACATTACCAGCAAAGGAGAAGGCCATGAGCTCCTGGAGGTGCGGGGCTGCGGAGGGAGGACGGTACATGATTTTCCCCTGGTTAATATCTTCCTGTGTGAAATACCGGATGGGAGAGTGAGGCTGGTCCCTGTGCTCGATGATACCTGGGGAGGAAGAGACCGGCATGAGCATCAGCAAGGACCCTCAAGGCTGCAGATGTCCAGAGCCACGAAGCCTGCCCTGCTCACTGGTAGGAGGAGTCTTTTATCCGCAGGAGCAATTGCTCCCTAGTTGTTCTTGGTGTACTGGTCTCTAGCTATTCAAGAAAAGGAGAAATCTAAAGCCCAAGATAATGTTGACTAGGACTCATGGAACATAAACTATAGTAAGATGCAAACTACTGCCTCTAATGTAGCTTAGACCACACAATTTTCCAGAAGCCATACAAATGGTACCATAGCTGTGTTTATGAAACTTCCAGTTGTGTTTCAATTCAAAAGTCAAGGTCTCTGAGAGACCCGCACAGACTTGTCTTCTGATGAGGCTATAAAGTGATTTTTCTTAGTCTTTGCTCTTTTCTTCAGAAACTCCTTAGTCTCTGTGCTGATCTTTGTCAGCAGGAACATGAATCTTGATTAGATTTGCAGCTTTTACTTGGCATATGATCAGTGCTTTAGGGGCTGCAGGTTTGCCTGCCATTCATAAATTTTGCAGGCACAGAACTAATGCTATGATCATCTTTCATGTCTTAGTCACTCTTAAAAGGGGGGCACATGTGTGGCTTGGTGTTGAGTTAATTCACCTTCCAAGATGCCAAGACCAATGGCCATTCTCCAGAAGGCAGCCCAGGCTGCTGGTCTCAAAGAACTCATACTGTAGGAAGAACCTCTACTATAATTTAGCAGATTAAAAAAAGGGAGGATGAGCCAGGTGTGATGGCACACCTGTAATCCCAGTACTTGGGAGGCTGAGATAAGAGGCCAGCCTCAACAATTTAGGGAGATCATATTTCAAAATAAAAAGGGCTGGGGGGTGCAGCTCAGAGGTAGAATGCCCCTGAATCCAATCCCTAGTCTCCCCCATCCCCCTGCAAAAAAAGGGGAGGGTGACTTTTAGTAAATGTCTTTGGACTTTATCAAAAGGGTAATGGAGTTTTTACTTGTCCTGGGGAATTTGGTAGGGGAAGAGACTTTCTTTTGGGGCAGTGGGTGGTGGTGGGAGAACAGTCCCAGAGGTGGGAGCAGAACTATGTCAACAGAAACTGTTTCCTTTCTGTGAGGGATGAGACACCTCTGTGGGGCATAGGCTTATTAGCTGAGACCAATGTTAAGAGATGGAAAGGCTGGGGGCTGATGACAGGGGCCCATCTCTCCTCTGACTGCAGTTCTGTATTTCCATGTCCCCCATAGGAGGAAGAGTAACTTATCCAATTGGGAAAGGAACTGAATACACCTTTGGGCTCTGGCAGACCTTCTTGTCCTTAGCAACTGCTCAATTTGGTCTGCTTGCCCCACTAGGGCAGGCTCTGTCCCTACAGGCCATGCCTGTGTGTGTGTTTCTATGTCTGGTTCTACCTGTGTGAGAGAGAGAGAGCTCAATTCATTGGCATCATGTGCTCCCGTCCTGCTCTGTTGGAGGCAAAGGCAACATATTCTTCCTCTACTGCTCTCTCTCTTAGTTTTAAACTAGAGAACAGGAACATGGGGGATGAATAATCATTATTCCTTAACAACTCAACAAGTATCTCTATGTATACAAGCAGCCAAAACTACAGAGTTTGCTTGTTTGATTTTGGTACTGGGGAACAAACCCAAGACCATTCTACCTCTGAGCTACACCCTAAGCCTTTTTTTTTTTTTTTTTGCGGTACCGGGGATTGAACGCAGGGGCGTTCTACCTCCACACTATGACCCCAGCCCTATTTTTTATACTTTATTTTGAAACCGGGTCTCACAAAGTTGCGGAGGGCCTCACTAAGGGGAGAGAGAGAGAGAAAGCGAGCTGAGGCTGACCGCGAACCCGGATTCTCTGCCTCCCAAAGTACTGGGATTACAAGTGTGCACCACCACGCCCAGCCACCCTAAGCCTTTTTTATTTTGAAACAGAGTCTTCCTAAGTGGGTGAGGGTCTTGCTAAGTTACTGAGGCTGACCTCAAACCTGTGATCCTACTGTCTCAGCCTCCCAAGTATTGGGATTACGGGTGTGTGCCACCATACCTGGCCAAAACTGTAGTGTTTTTAAGACTTGTCCACAACTAGAAGACAATAACATCACTCAAAAGGTCATTTACCAAACATCTTACCTTGATTTGGATGCAGAGGTAGAGTGATATTGTATATGATCTTTCCACTGGGCCTCTCAGAGGTCACAAAGGACAGGGAGTGAGGCTGAATGACAGTCAAGCCATCTTCTCGAGCCTGAACAGGGTTTAGAAAGAAAAAGAACAAAATAGCGTGATGAAAAAAAAACATAGGCAAAGAGAGAGAGGGGGGAGAGGGGGAGAGAAAATATGAAGGGGAGAAATAAAAGAAAAAATGAAAGAAAGAAAAGAAAGAAAGAGAGAGGGAGGGAGGGAGGGAAAAATTAAAAACCAATTCACTCTGGGCATTTAAATTTGTCACACTTAGCAACATTTTCTCCAGGGTTTCAGAGTGGGATCTGGTCTCTTGCACTACAGATGTGTCCCAGGCTCAGGAAGCTCTCAGGGTTTGTTAGGGTACTCTGCACCTTGACTCTTCTCTCTCCTGCCCTGAGGTTGAGGCCAGTGCACGCTGTGGGGGTCCAAGTATGATTATTTTTCCCTAGGTGGAGTTTGCACTGGAACACATTTGGAAATGAGGCACCACAGCTGGCTGCGCTGTGACTCACAGCTGGCTTCCACATCTCTGCTCCTTTAACTTAATCGGCTAAAGTTGAATCTGGCAAGAGGTTCTGAGGACCCAGCTGAGAGGTTTAAGTTTTGGCCCCAGGAGGTTCTTAAAAGCATCGCCCCAACCTTCTGCTTTGCGAACAGGAACTGTGATGCTTTCTGGTTTCAAAGGGCTAAAGACGAACCCACCTCAAACACCGGAAGAGGCTCACTATTTGCCTTCAGAACTGCAGGTTTACTAAAGCACATAAAAATAGCTAATATTTCTCTCTGTCTCCATTCTACTCTTCAGAAGGACTAGATATTGCTTTGCTGTTCTAGCTTTCATGACACAATGACTGAATCAAGCCGTATTAGTCAGAGGCCTCTGTGTATATAGCTTTCACTGTCCTGTGCACATCCACGACCCACCAACAGGGGCAACACTCAAAAACAAGAACCAGACTCCCAGGACTAGGCATGACAGTGAGAGAAGAAATAGGAAACCAGTCTAAGCACGGGCCATTGCCTGGGTCATACCTGCTGTTTTAAAACAACAAAATATCCTGCTTGTCGCAGGCTCTTCCTAATTGACCCTTGAAGGTCGGTTAGAGTTTGACGTGCTTTCCTGCTCTTTGAAGCTCTGCTGCTTTCTGAAGGAATTTCCCCATTTAGGAAAGGATTAAGTGGGGCTCAGTAATGCTCCTGGAGGAGGGAGTGGCTTTCTTCCCTTTAACCATGAAAAGATTGAAGGCTGCAGTTGCTTCCTAATTGTCCCCAAGGCATACTTGTCCCGGGGAGAGGTGGCATCTGCAGGTTAGGACAGTCCCCCTATAGTAAAGAGTCATATTTCAGGCCCTTGCTCAGGTCTGGAATGTAATGAGCTAGAAAGATAAAATTGTGAATAGCAGCTGGTCTCTTGCCCTAAAATAAAACAAGTAAGGGCAACAAATTAAAAATATATGCCCTACATAGGGTGTTTGCAGCCTCTCCATGTGTACACACACACGTGGGCACAGATATATGGACAAAAAAGTACAGGCTTAGTACTTTGTTCAATATTGTTTGCCATTTCTAATCTCAAACCATCATAATAACTGAAAATTCTCAGAATATTATGGAATGCCGGGCGTGGTGGCACACGCTTGTAATCCCAGTACTTTGGGAGGCGGAGACCGGAGGATCAGGGTTCGCGGCCAGCCTCAGCTCTCTCGTTCTCTCTCTCCCTGTCTCTCTCTCTCTCTCTCTCTCTCCCCCTCTCTCTCTGTAGTGAGGCCTCTGCAACTTCGTGAGACACAGTTTCAAAATAAAGTATAAAAAATAGGGCCGGGGGTGTAGCGCGGAGGTAGAATGCCCCTGCGTTCAATCTCCGGTACCGCAAAAAAAAAAAAAGAATATTATGGAATACTTTAAAAAATCTAGATGTCCCTAAAATGATAATGTGATAAGAAGAGAGAATTATCATGGACATAGGACTATGGAGAAGGGAAATATATTCCTGCCAAAACAACAGACATTCCCTTTTGGAATTTATGGATACTGCTTTTCTACTAATAGAAATAGACTCTGGGTAGAAAAAGTGAGGACTTTGTTCCGTGAAGAAAGCAATATCGAGGTGGAGATATATAAAAATATAATCAATTTTAATACTGGCTGTTTGGAGTGATCAATATTTATCAATTAAACATAGTAAGAAATGAGAGGTAAAACTTCATGGAAATCATTACAGAAGACATTTTTAATAATGTTATCTGTCAACAAAAGGAGGTCACAGAATAATGGTTTTCATTATACCCATATTACCTCTGAATATATGCAGGATCCAAATCCTCCTCCCCACCTCCTCTGACACCACTCTGCTCACAGCCAGTCTCTCCCGGGATCCCTGCAATGGCCTCCTGACTGCTCTCCCGCTCCCTCAGGTCTATTCTAGGATGGCAGCCAATGCGATGCTTTTACCAAGGACACTGGACCTCTGCTCAACATCCACCAATGACTGCACCTCAGAGCAAATGCCACGTTCTTACAATGACTGATGAGCCCTACATGATCTGAACCCCCAGCACGCACATGAACACACACACACATACATGTACACACGCACACACACACACACACACACACACACACACACACCATCTGCAAATTCACATCGATTATCCTCACATTCACTCACTGTGCTTCAGCACACCCTTTATAAGGATATCCCAAACCGAAGTCCTGATACCTCCCCACCTTTTTTCTGATCTCAATGAATGGCACCTCTATATTTTCAGAAACTCTCTAATTGGCCACTGTGTCTCTAAATCTCTCTCTTTTTTCCCATCAGCTTTACCATTTAACTATATACAGTACAGCAGTGCTAACTTATGCACAGTGTTGTACAACAGATCTCTAGAACTTTTCCATCCTGCAAAACCAAAACTCTATATCCACTGAAAAACTTCCCTTTTCTCCCTCTCCCACTCCCCTCTTACCCTTGGCAACCCCCATTCTACTTTCTTTTTCTGAGTCTGGCTACTTCCACGTGCCTCACATAAGCCCATTTGTCGTTTTTGTAACTGGCTTGTTTCCCTTAGCATGATGTCAAGGTTCATTCATGTTGTAGAATATGACAGGATTTCCTTCTTTTTAAGACTGAATAATATCACATTTACATATCATGCATATGTATCATTTAGATATCACATTTTCTTTGTGTATATCTGTCAATGGACATTTAAAAAAATTTTTTTTGTATGTCTGTGGTACTAGGGATTGAACCCAGGGGCATTGTACCTCTGAGCTACACTCCCTACTCTTTTCTTTTCTTTCTTTTTTTTTTTGATACAGGGTCTCACTAGGTTGCTGAGAGCCTCACTAAGTTGCTAAGGTTGTCCTCACACCTGCAATATTCCTGTCTCAGCCTCCCAGGTACTGGGATTGCAGGTGTGCACCAGCACACCCGGCCTGTCAATGGACATTTAAGTCACTTCCATCTCTTGGCTATTGTGAATAGTGCTACAGTGAAATTGGGTGTGCAAGTATCTCTTCAGGATCTCCCCAGCCCCTAACCCTTACTGCCACTGCATCGGGTTCCCCAGCCTTGCTTGTTCTAGGTGACTGTGACAGTCCATTTGTTTTCTGTATAGCCTCCATCCAGCATGTTCTCTACACTGTAGCCAAATGCACCTCCTAAACTGATCATTAATAATCTGGCATGGCTCTTTTCCCCTATAAATCCTTCAACACCGACAGTCTTTGGGGACAAAATGGAAACATATTAAGGTCTTCCACCTAGGGATTTTTCCTCCAGCCAACCAAACTACTGGTAATTCCTCATGTTCTCCTGTATCTCTATCTTTTTTTATCTGCTGTTCCTGTTGCCTGGGATGAATTTCCCCGTTTTTAGTCTAGACCAGTGGTTCTTTGAGTGTGGTGATCTGAGCAGCAGCAAATAGCATCCCCTGGGGGAATTTTTTTTTTTTTTTGCGGTACTGGGGACTGAAACCAGGAGCATTCTACCTCCGGGCTACACCCCCAGTTCTATTTTTTTATTCTTTATTTTGAAAGAGGTCTCACTAAGTTGAGGAGGGCCTCACTAAGTAGCTGAGGCTGGCCGCGAACCTGAGATCCTCCGCTCTCAGCCTACCAAGTACTGGGATTACAAGCATGCGCCACCATGCCCGGCTTCTGGGGGATATTTTTGAAACACAGATTTTGTGTGTGTCTGTGTGGGGGGGACTACTGGGGATTGAACCCAGGGTCATTCTACCTCTGAGCTAGATCCCCAGCACTCTTTTATTTTTTATTTCGAAACAGGGTCTTGCTAAGTTGCTGAGGTCCTCACTAAGTTGCTGACGCTGGCCTTGAACTTGCAATTCTACTGTCTCAGCCTCCCAAGTTCTGGGATTCCAGGCATGCACCACCATGCTTGGCTTGAAATGCAGATTATTGACTCTACACTAGACCTGCTAACTAGCAATCCTGGGGTAGGTTCCAATCTTCTGTGTTGTAACAAACTCTATGTTTGACTCTAACACAGGCTTAGGCTTGAGATCTCAAGAACCCTGATCTTGAGATAATTTACATTCCACCTGCTCAGCTCCTCTCCTAGAGGAAGCCTTCCGTGACCCTCTCCCACGCCCCACTGCACTCCATGCCCTTCCATTCGCTCCCTCATCATTGCTCTGTCCCAGCATTTATCACCATATTGTCACTGTTCATTTGCCTGTCTCCTCTTTCAGACTCAAGAGTTCCTTGAGAATAGAGATTGTATTTTAAGGTCATTGAATCTCCAATGCCTTCCACAGCACTTGGCATAAACTGGGAGCTCAAAAGTGTTTATGTTTATACATCAAGTGCTGTGTGCATGTATACCCCTATCACTCAGAACTTCATTATTATGTGAGACTTCAATGCCCCAATAAATACATATTAAAAAAGTGTTTATGAATGAATAACTAGATGAATGGAGAGGTAGACTTCTACTTTTAAGCATGTATATGAATATATCATGTACATATTTTTTACATGTATTCATAATGTATTTGCCAAATATGTATAAAACTTTTGTGTTTCGGTGAGTCCAAATCACTGAATTGAGAATGTATTTTTGCCACAAATTACAAGGAGGTCCCTACAACAATGGCCCTAATTAGTATTAAAAGAAAAATAATCTGTATACTTTAAGTAACATAAAGGGTTAATGAATCCCATTTTATTGAAAACTTTTTCTTTTTAGTACTAGGGATTGAACCCAGGAGCACTCTACCTCCCAGCTATATTCCCCACCTACTCCCCATCCCTTTTCTTTAATTTCCTGTTTTGAAATAGGGTCTTCCTAAGTTGCTGAGGGTCTTGCTATGTTTCTGGGACTGGCCTTGAACCTGCGATCCTCCTGTCTTAGCCTCCTAAACACTGGGATGACAGGAGTGCGCCACCATGCCAAGCCAGTGAACTAACTTTTGAGTTAGTCCACATTTTAGCTGGACAGCTAATTTGCAAGCATGCAACCTGATGTCCTAAAGGTTAAGCAAGCTGACAAGTCTCTTCAGAGGTCACAGCTGAACGGCAACATCTTCATGGCTCCTGGCCCATCCCCACACACACACTCAAAATAACACTGCATTAGCATTTGGCAAGAAATGTGTATGCACATTTCCTTTACAGTTCAGAGAAAATTCTGATCCAAGTTCCTCCAGTCAGAATGATGAATTATGGACTTTATAGTGCTGCTGAATTATGATTTCTTTAAATTATGGTTTATGGTGGAAATGCCGATACCAGCTATTCATTAAAAACTTTCTATTTTCTCCTTTATGTCTCTGTCATGCCCCAGACCCATAATTTCTGAAACTATCGCTGCTCTCTTTGTTGTGGCTCAAGGCTGATACGCGACTTTGGAGTGTAATTATGTGGGCGCTAACTAAGACATGGATCCATCATATTAATTTACGAGGGTGTGCATACTTGTGGCTATCCGGAACAGCGGTTGTGGCATTCTGTTTACCCTACACACAGGGTTTCAGTGGAATTCCTCATTGTCTAAACTGTGCTTCATGGGCTAACTTAGGTGGCACCTGTCTTCTGATCTTTACTTGCGCCATATTCTAGCGGGTGCAGTGACCTCCCCCCATCCCTACTACGCCTCCTGTGCTTTCCTAATTTCTTCAGTCTGATTCAACTATTTGCAATTTTCCAACAATCCTACTCTTTCTTGCCTCTGGGTCTTTCAGGTGCCCTTCACCATCAACTCTCCATTCCACCCAACCTGTCTCCAAATTTTCACTTGGATCATCAATTGCTACTGATCTCTCTGGATTCAGCATTGATATCACCTTCTCCAGGAAGCTCTTTACAGTACAAGGAATACTTATAATAGGGTTTTTTAAATGTGGATAACAGTTTCTCCAGCTAGCTGGTGCTATAACTAGCTGAACAATGATTCTCAAATGGTTTTGATGACATGGACATAGGGCTAAAATGTCTTCCAAGTATTTAAGCAGAGGCCCTGCCACTGTCTGGGATGCTGTATAAAGGACATTGCCAATGGATGGAATGTCGAGATGGACTCCACATAATCTTCCTTTATCTCTGGGAATTTTAAGTTAGTGAGAAACGTGTTTTCAGGTCTGTTATTGTCGGCCCCGGAGCCTGTGTTCTAGGCCAAGCATTTACTCATACAAAACCAGGACACTGCGTGCCATGTGCCTCTTCCAAGTGGAAACCACAAGTTCTTCCACCCAACTCACTGTCATATGGAGAGATGTTCCCAGAGAGAGTTTAGGTGCCTCAGGCACCCGCGGCAAGATGGCGATGTTGAACACACGGCTCTCCAGGTGGGCATGGGCATCAGTGGCCCTGGACACCTGAAAAACAATGTCATCCTGATGAGCCACTGTCTTCTGTTGGCGGAGCATGTTTGCATGTGTTTAGTTCTTCCCTCTTTAAACCATCTGTCTTTGAATTCCACATGCTCCTACATTACAATTTTCATTCTGCTCTTCATAATTTATTATTAATCACTTACTGATTATAAAAGAGACACATAAGCATTTTAGGCAATTCTGAAAATTCAAAAAAGTATGAATAAGAAATAAAAACTCATCTAGAATTTCATTACCTAGAAAGAGTGGTTACTAATATACTGAGGCATTTCAGTTTAATCTTTTTTCTGTGCAGACATATCTATATTTACACACAATTGTATATTCTAAATTTTATGATATCATCATACATTCTTGAAAACGTAATTTTTGATGGCTACATCATGTGCTATTATGAGTATGTAACATATGATTTTTATTCTATTCCTTTTATCTTTACCTAGCAAAGATATGTATACCTAGACTATAAAGGACAAATATCAGCCTCACCAATGGAGAACAAGATTAATAACATTTACACTTAGGGTAGTGGTCACAAAATAAACTTTTTCTTGCTTCAGAAGTGTTAAAAAATGATGCTTTTCCTAGGCTGCTTCCTGCTGTCTCTCAGAGCTACTGAGCTGTTCCCTTAAAACTCTCCTTGTCTCTGCCCTGTTTGCTCCGATTTGGTCTTGTCACAAGAACTGCTAAGCCCTGTTTGGCCACGTGCAGCTGCATTCATTCCATATGACAGGAGGCAGGGTCCTGCAAATTCTGAGACAGAAGGCAGCAATTATATCCAACAGAAAAACTGTTGAAGTCTTTATCTGGATCACATCTCGGGCCTGGGATCAAGTTTCAGAACACCTGTGTATCTTCAAGGAGACATCTCAGAGTGTTGCTATAACTAATATTAATAATGATGGCTGAGCCGGGCGTGGTGGCGCACACTTGTAATTCCAGTACTTAGGAGGCTGAGACTGGAGGATCTGGGTTCGAAGCCAGCCTCAGCTACTTAGTGAGGCCCTCTGCAACTTAGTGAGACCCTGTTTCAAAATAAAGAATAAAAAATAGGGCTGGGGGTGTAGCATGGAGATAGAATGCCCCTGGGTTCAATCCCCAGTTCCACAAAAAAAAAAAAATAATGTCTGTAACTTGCTGATCATCTAGCACCAGTTCAACACTGTACTAGCTCCTTTTCAAAAGGTATCTTCTTATTATCCTCTTTTTTTACTGATGAGAAAACTGAAGATCAAAAATAAAAGCAACATGTTAGTCACAAACCCAATAAGTGGGAGAATTTAGCCAGGTCAGTTGGGTTTGTAATCTTTCCACTGACCAAGATGTCTTACTTTGGTAGCTTAAGGAAATTTTAAGAAGCAGGAAATATGTTCTCCTATCTCTTAAAGAGAAAGAGAAAGGTATTGGACAGATAGTGAAATGTGGGAATATTTACCAAGCAAGTGAGTCTATCTGGCTTCCCAGTAAAGATACTGGTAGTGAAATATGTTGGTCTTTTTCAAACCACATCCCCTAAGGCTGTGTCAAGGTGATCTGAATATACCAAAACTGGGGATATTTCCCACACGACAAATGACTGTGAATGTGCATGCTTTCTTCTCACTAGACCATCTCTATTTTAAAATGAATTTGCATTACCTAAATCCCAAGTCTTACATGCAAAGTAACAGATGGGATGCATTGATGGCTCATGACAGCACATCAACATTAAAATGGAATTAAAGCTATGCAACTCATTATGTTGTATTTTCTGCTTTAAAAGGAAAAAAATGAAGAAAAAAGAATCATTAGGACAGATTTTTTTTTTAGTTTAAAATACTTTAGGGACACTAAAATGATAAATGGGAAAAGTTGCTAACCATTTATTTTAGCACGTGGCTATAGTGTCTGTCTGTGCACTTCAAATAAAAATATGAGGTAAGCCTATAAAACAACAAGGCTTTAAAAACAAACACACCAAAACTTTTATGTCCAGGAAAACATAATCTCAAAGAGTTGTTTCATACTCATAATAAAGATGCTGTCAGTATTCAAAATACATTTTTTGGAATGCCTTCAGAGGGAGTTCACAAATCATATAAGAAAGCTGAGCTCATTACTTCATAATTACTCCCCATTTTAGTAAAAAAAATAATTACCACTCTTTTTGCTCACCAAACCTGATTCTGAATGACTTTTGGCTATTTTGGTATATTTTGAAATCTATTTCCAAAGAATGATGTACTGTCATTATTGAGGATATTCTAAAGAATATCCCACACACGTTGCAATAATTTCAAATAGAGCTCTAAACATTTTGCACAAAAAGTGTGAAGACTCTCCAGAGGGAGCCACTTTCTGAGTAATAACGTTCAGTTGGATGTCTTATACTCTAGGGTGTTTGTTTTTTTAAGAAAATTAGTAACTTTTACTTTCTTGCTTTTTAATATTTTATTTCATTTTACCCACGTTGTAATCAACTTGCAAAAGCAATCAAATATTATTTTGAGCAGGTGCTCAGAATCCCCTTCCAGGGAAATGCTCTGGATTGGCGATATTCTCTCTCTGACCCCTGTAAAAGTAAAGGCAGATCCCTGAATCCCAGTTTGCTGCGGTGACTTCTTTTGATTGAGGTCTTTGCCTCCCTTCCAACTCATTCTCTGATGAGCTGTAGTCCCTGGCTGTTAAAAATGAGAAGTTAACCAGTGCATAGGGCACACAGCATTTGCTCACGCTTTGGACATTCAATGTGCATGCTACAATCTTATTTTAATGGTTTCCAGATTTATTTCAACCTACTCTTTGGAAAAGCACAACTTTTACACAATACAAATTAGTCAGGCAACGAAGATGTACACAGCAGGCATCAGAAGCAAAATGAACAGTAATTTTAACAAGGTGAGCTATTGTGGTTAGTTTATTTCCAACTGGATTCCTAGACAAGAAAGGCCTCGGACTTCCAGGTGACACGACTTTGGCTAATCACCAGGAACGTATAGATTTCCTCTGACACTTTACTGAATTCTTCTCTGTATTCCTGCTTAAACATTCCCATTCAAAATTCTTTATACCTTTGTATTTTGGTTTCGTTCTTTGTTTCTAAATTGGACTTGCCAGAGGTTTGACTAATTTTATTGGTCTTTTCAAGGAATCAGGTTTTGTACTCATTCATCATTCCTAGCATTTTGTAATTAACCAATTCCTCTGCTTATCTGTATTAATTCCTTCCTTTTGCTTTCCTTCAGTTTCCCTTGTGGTTGTCTATCTTCTTGAGTTAAATATTTACTCCATTTATTTTTGTGTTTTCCTGCTCAATAAGAAGAGCTACCATCAATTTTCTTTTGAGTATAATTTTGTACACATCATTTAAGTTTTGATAAGTTATTTCCTCCTCATCAATATTTCTTAATAGTTTACTGCTTTGATTTCCTTTAATACCTAGTAGTTATTAAGGCAATCATTTTAAATATTCCAAGGAGTTTACATTTTTGTTTATCTTTTTATTAATTCCTAATATATTCATAATGGCCAGAGAACGTACCCAGTGTAATTTCCTATTCTTTAATTTACCACAGGTCTCTGTAAAGTCTAGTGTTTCATCAATTTTTATAAATGGTAATAACAAACCCTTATGTAGTGCTTACTATTTGATAGGTAGTATTCTAAATGCTAGTTAGTTAATGTATTAACTAAGTCTTCTCCATAGTTCCATTTCACAGATGGGGAAACTGAAGCACACAAGGATGTTGCCTGAGTAATTTGCCTAAAGATGTGTAGCTAATGAGTGGCAGAACTCAAACCCAAACCTGTTGAGTTTGGCTATAAGTCCACAGTATTATCATAAGATGGTGACTGTTCCAAGAACATTAAAAAAAAGAGAGAGCGAGATAAGCTGTTTTTTCTCCATAAAGTGTCTTTGCATTTTTAAGAATTTTTGTCTGAACCCTTTGGCCATTACTTAATATAAACTTTTTGTTGTTGTTGTGGGTGACTCTGAAGACACCCACACATCTAAACAGATTTAAAAAGCTCTTAATGCTATCAATCACATTTTGTTTTCCCCAAATATGGTTTCCAGGCAGTTGTAGAAAATTGCCTAAGTTATTTATAAATAAGGGTGATGACTTTCATCAGACCTCAGGAGAGTCAGGAAGCAGAGGGTACCTGGAAGCTGAAGGCATCACTCTGGGCTGAGGCTCCGGAGTGCCGGTACCACACGATGCCTTCGTCAATGTCCTGTTGGGTGAAGGAGCTGGTGGGGGTTGCCGTCCTCCCGTCGGGCAGGTGCTGCCCCTCCTCTGCGGGGCTGTCTGCAGGCATATTCACCAGAAGGACCACCTCACCTAGGAAAGCACAGGCCCGCAGTTAGTGAGAGTCTCTGGGGAAAGGAGTCAGCCCTTCTCCTCCTTTCCTATCATTATTTTTTAACTGAAAAGAAATTGTCAGTCAGGCGTAGTGGCACACACCTATAATCCCAGTAGTTGGGAGGCTGAGACAGGAGGATTGCAGGTTCGAGGACAGTCTCAGCAACTTAGTGAAACCCTCAGCAACTTAGACTCTTTCAAAATAAAAAATAAAATAGGGTTGGAGATCTAATTCAGAGGTAGAAAACCTCTGGGTTCAATATCCAGTACAACAACAACAACAAAATTAAAAAAAAAGAAAAGAAAGAAAAAAGGAAGAAAAGAAATTATCTACTAAATTATCTATTTTTATACTCAGATTAAACCCAGAGCCATACTTCTTTATTTTTATCTAAGATGAAGGAAAGGATGTTAACAAAGAACTCAGATATCACTGAGTTCACCTTTAGACCCAGAATTCCCAATCTTTTAGCTGGAAGATACAAGTCTTTAAAGGGCAATTCATGTATAAAGTTGCTGACTTGTATCTATTAAAATTTTATAAGGAGACCCAAATAGTAGTGTAGGCTGTAAACACTCAAATACTGGACATTGAATGGATTCATTTCTATACACAACTTTCTCTGCAACAGAAAATGTTTTCTAACCAGAAAGCTTTGGGTAAAAACAAAATGAAAAAATAGAAAAAGAATCAATGATAGTTATTCTTGGGAGAATTCTGCTCAATGAAAATATTAACAGCTAATACTAGAAAACATATGTCAGACACTGCTCTCTATGTGGTGGTTCAACTCACCTCCACCACTTTCAACTGTATTAGCTTAAACACTGTAAGTCTCTGTTGTACATTGGTAAAATGAGAATAAGACAGGTTGAACATCTATAATCTAAAATCCAAAATCTGAAATGCTCCAAGATCCAAAACTTTTTGAGCACCAACATGATGCCACAGTGGAAAATTCCACACCAGACCTTGCGTTATGGACCACAGTCAAGATGCAGGCACATTAATAATATTGTATAAAATTACTTTCAGGCTATGTGTGTAAGGTATATATGAAACAAAAATAAATTTTGAGTTTAGTCTTGAGTCCCATCCCAAAGATATCTCATTATATATATGCAAATATCCAAACCCCCATTTTTTTGAAATCTGAAATACTTGTGGATTTAAACATTTCATGTAAGGACTATTCAACCTGCAGTACATCCTTCATGAGTGCTTTAAAAGAATTTTAGTCATCCTTATTGTTATTTCTAGTTAAAACTTCTAACTGATATTATCATTGTACAGATGAAGTTCTTTAGGCTTAGAGAAGTTCAGTAACTTGTTGGAGGTCATACAAATGGTAGGGCGATGAGTAGGGATTTGAATCTCAAGCTCATATTCTTGGTCATGAGCTCTATTATCAATCATCATTGTTTTGTGTACATGCATCAGTATTTACCCTGCTAAATAACTGGTCATGTTTTCTCCTCCTTCATTTGTGTTTTTCTTTTTTGCAGTGGTGGGGGTGGAACCCAGTGCCTTGCGCATGTTAGCCAAGCTATAACCCCGGCCCTCCTTCATTCTTTAAACTTTATTTGGGCTGAAGCAAGGGAATCTAAATTTAAACACCACCAATCTGTTTTTACTGTGTATTATTCACCTGAAGATGCTGTTGTCTTAAAGTGAGATCACAAATACAGAGGTGTTATAGAAACAATTAAAATTTCACAAGAATATGCCTTCCAGTGAAGACCAAACCAAAAAATGGATGAACTGTTAAAAACAATCTACATTCTCTTGAAAATGCCCCTAACAATAAGTCTGAAAGAAGCTATCCTATCACTTTGATAGTGAGAGGAATAAAATATTCAGGTGTTTTGTGTACACATTGTGGGGGGTATCACAGGGGGAGAAAGAGACTATGTCTATGTATCCATTTATCTATTTTTAAAATGTTCCATAGGAAAATACCTAGATCTTAGTACATTAGAAATATTGAGCAATTGACAGCACTTTTAAAAAAAAATGATAGCACATTTTACTTACCCTAGAGGAATTTATTTTATTACTCAAGGCAAACACTCATTCTAATATTTATATGCACTAAATTCAAGTTAAAAATGAGCATAATAAGCCGGGCGTGGTGGCGCACGCTTGTAATCCCAGTACTTTGGGAGGCAGAGACCGGAGGATCCAAGTTCGCAGCCAGCCTCAGCTCTCTCACTCTCTCTCTCTCCGTCTCTCTCTCTCTCTCTCCGTCTCTCTCTCTCTCTCTCCTTAGTGAGGCCCTCCGCAACTTCGTGAGACCCGGTCTCA
>PVJS01040265.1:0-18523 GCA_004027185.1 Glis glis
AAAAAAAAAAAAAAAGCAAAGGTACTCTCAGAACCAGCTTTTGTGTGTGGTATGTGTGTGCGCGCACACGCACGCTGGGGATTGAACCCAGGGGTATTCTACCTCAGAGCTATATCCCCAGCCCTATTTTATTTTTTATTTTGAAATAGGGTCTCTGAGTTGCTGAGGCTGGCTGCGAACCTGCGATCCTCCTGTCTCAGCATCCCAAGTACTGGGATTACAAGGTGAACCACCACGCCCAGCTCTTGTTGATTTCTTTTAAAATAAACCAGAAGCTGGGCACTGTGGTGCACGCCTATAATCCCAGTACTTGGGAACTGAGACAGGAGGATTGAAGGTTTGAGAACAGCGTGCACTAACTTATCAAGACCCTGTTTCCAAGTTAAAAATAACTAAAATAGGGCTGGGGATGTAGCTCAGAGGTAGGATGCCCCTGGGTTTAATCCCAGTACCAAGAAAAAATTAAACTAGAAATATGTTTCTCCATCTACACAGAAACTTAGACTATAATGTCATGCGTCTTCTCTGATGGGGCTTAGCCCTGGCCTGGGGAGAGAAAGCCCAGCATCCTTGGCCCAGCCTCAGAAGGTAGCTACACACCTCTGTTGGGTGGGCCTCCTCACCCCTGGGAAGCAGTAGTCACCAAACTGCAGTCTGCAATGTCTCCCCTAAAACAGGCTGTATCTTAGGGTGTAGGACCTATTTGTGGGAGGTTCTCTAGCCTCCCTAGCATTTTGTTTTCTCTTAAGCCTCAAAATGGCTTGCTCTTCCTTAAAACCAACTCTTACAGCTTAATCCTGGAGTGACTCTAATTTACTGTTCCAACTCCAATAATTTGAGAGTAAAAAGGGATGCTATTAATATTTACACCAGGACCGCAAGCACCATCCCGCATCTTTCAGTAGAGCAGCTTGTGTACAAACTGTTTGACCCTAGTTACATTTTAATTGTTGCCAGTTTTTTCAAAAGGACCAAAGGGTACCTAGAAAAGCCTTAGGCTTATTACTCAGAGGATGTTGCCCTGAAGTGTTAAAAAATAAACTCAGGAGGACTCGCTGCTTTCCCCCCTGCTGTCTACCAGCTCTGAGGGTCCCGCATGGCCACCTTGACTGTCATCTCTGAGCTTCACAACCTTTTGAGGTCCATGACACTGAAATCTAAATTCAGCAAGACCACCTAACTTACTTAATAAAGCAAGGGTGATTAAATAATTTGTTATACTGGACCACCTTTTTTGTCTTTTTATCACACACACACACACACACACATACATACATACATACATACTGGGGATGGAACCCAGGGGCATTCTACCTCTGAGCTACACCCCCAGTCCTATTTTATTTTTTTTAATTTGAAACAGGGTCTCACTAAGTTGCAGAGGGCCTTACTAAGTTGCTGAGGCTGGCTTCGAACCTGCAATCCTCCCATCTCAGCCTCCCAAGTACTGGGATTACAAGTGTGTACCACCACGCCCGGCTCTTTTTTGCAGTGCAGTGCCAGGAATGAAACCCAGGGCTTTGTGCATGGTGTTCTATCACTGAGCTCCATCCTCCACCTCTGGGACATTTTTTTTTTTTTTTTTTTGGTACTAGGGATTTAACCCAGGGACATTCTATCTCCAAGCTATATCCCTAGCCCTTTTTTTTTTATTTTTTTGTTTTGAAACAGTTTCTCAGCAGAGAGCCTCACTGTGTTGCTGAGGCTGTCCTTGAACCTGCAATCCTCCTTTCTCAGCCTCCCAAGTACTGGCATTACAGGCATGCGCCACCACACTTTACTTCTGGGACGTGTTTAAGAATAAAAGAGAGCACTATTAAGCTGGGCGCGGTGGCACACCCTTGAAATCCCAGTACTTGGGAGGCTGAGACCGGAGGATCCAGGTTTGCGGCCAGCCTCAGCTACTTAGTGAGGCCCTCCGCAACTTAGCAAGACCCTGCTTCAAATAAAGAATAAAAAAAATAGGGTTGGGGTGTAGCTTGGAGGTAGAATGCCCCCTGGGTTCAATACCCAGTACCGCAAAAGGAAAAAAAGGGGGAGCACTATTAAACTTCATGCCCAGACAGTGGGCGCAGCTCAGGGCTGTTCCAGCAAAGCAGGCAGGAGCACGGTGGCCTCCCCCAGGACAGTCGGCTGGTGGTGCTGAGCGACTCCACCGCCTGAACTGCCCTGCAGCTTCCTGGAGTTCACATGCATTGACAACCATGATTCTCCAACATCTTTTCCAAATAAGTTCTTTTGTCTTTATTTTTTTAAAAAATAACAAGAAAGTCACACCAATCACATCACAAGTCACCAGGTGCAAGGTCTTTCCTTCCCTCCATCCGTCCCAGGGGCCCAATCAACAGCACGGGGGAAGCAACCACATCAATGGCAGAATTACAATGAGGGCTTGGCGAGGAGGGAGGCCTGCTGAGGCTTGTCATCGAGAAGTCGTTTAGAACCTATTTGTGTTAAATAACCAGGATGTCTGAAATCATAGTTCTCTTCCTGTGTCTCCCTACAGGTGACATGTTTGCTTGGGGGAAGGCAGGGTCAGAATTGTGTCTTAAGGAATCAGGGTGGTTCGTGGGCTTGCTCAGCTCTCCTGGAACAAAGACTAAGATAAACACGGCTGCTTGTTAGGCTTACGGTGTGGAGCCGCTGCAGGAGTCGTTAGTGCATTTAGTGCTGCTGGGAAGGGTGGGCCCCAGCCTTGGCCACTGCGGTCCTCTGAAGACGAGGCAGAGACTGAAAGCCACGCATCCCCCGTCACCTTCTGCTGAATAAGGGGGATGGGGAGGAGGTCTCAGCTGCTGGCTCTCGACAGCCACATGGGGGCCAGCTTGGGCCTTTTTCCTTAGGAGTGCTGGGAGAGCTTGGTCCGATGAGCGGAGAGGAGAGCAGGTGCAGCCCCACAGGGCTGACTCCATTCGGGGTCCGGTGCGGGCTCGTGGGGATGGCCCTGCACTATGACCCAGTGCAGCCTTGGCACCAGGGTGGCCCGCGGCACTGGTGGTTTAGGCATAGCCGCCAGCCATCTGACTGGTGGCCGCGTTGCTGCCTACTCCTTGCCAGGCCTGGAAGCTGAAGAAAGCGCTCACTCCATAGGCAATCATCACTAGACAGGCGAAGAACTGAGAGAGACAAGGGCACCGAGGTGTCAGTCCAAGCACAGCACTGGGAGCCAGAGGGGGACGGTGACCAGCACAGCTGGGTCTCAGGTGGCCATGGAGTAAAACCCTGAGCACCATTCCCCTCAGCTAACCAACCAGAATGCCCTCATACTTAGCCATACCCATTTGACAGCTGTCTGCTGAGGGGTAACAAAAGCTGGGTTCTGGGGATGCTGACATTCCATCATTGGTGGGGGAGATGGTTAAAACCATACAAAGCGTCAGATTGTGCTAGAGCCACCAAGAGTAGCAAACTGCACAATGACAGGAGTGACCATGGGGTAGGAACTACTTTAGACACCTAGCAGGGGTTTAATTTTAAACAGGCAACATTCGGAGCTGAGGATGTAGCTCAGTGGCAGCTCTGGCCTAGCATGTGTGAGGCCCTGGGTTCAATCCCCAGCACTGCCAAAAAGAAAAAAAAATTTAAAAAGGCAACATTCAAATGCACCACAGGAATTTTCTGGAACTAGTTCATACCTCTACACTTGTACCTGTTTCTGCATTCAGAAGCTCCACATCTCTGTCCCCATGACCAAGTTCACTTTTTTCAAAACCATCCTCACCAAGAAGTGTGAGGAAACCCAAGGGCCACGCTACTCTGGACAGGACCATGACTTCAGGCAGGTTCCTTAACTTCTCTGAGCAAAGCTCACTGCCTGTGTGAAGGGCTGGTGGCAGGGCCTTGTGAAGAGTGATCGGTGTGGAGGGGTCCCCACTTGACAGGGGGCCTGAGTTTCAGTTTCACAGCAGAGGGTTCATAGTTATTAACACATTGTCTAAGGGGGCATGTGACCCTAAATCAGGGTGGCACAACTGTGCTAAATCAGGTTAGCAACTAACCCATCAGCCACCATAAATTATTCTGGTTCCTGAGGGGTTTTTGCTGTTGTTTGCTTGTTTTTGCAGCAATGGGGATTGAACCCAGGACCTCCCAGATGCTAGGCAAGTGTCCTACCACTGAGCCACATCCGTAGCCCCTGGTTCCTTAAGGTTTCATTATTCATTAGGGAAGCCTGAAAGCAGCCTGGCTCCTCGTGACACCCGCTGAGTGTTCAGGTGGTAACTACCCAGGAGGTGGCAGGTGTCTGTCCTTAGGCCCAGGGAGCTCTGCAAGTTCAGAGGCAGAGACCTTAGCTTGGCCCCATCTCCCCTGTGGCCTTCTGGGGGACCCCGGGGACGTACTCACAGAGGCAGCTGAGCGCTGGTTATACGGCCGGGAGCCCTTCAGGGACGTCTGGTTAACTGCCACAGAGCAGGAGATGAAGGCGGTGATGTAGAGGACAGTGGAGGTGACATTGAAGATCATTAACTGGTGGGGGTGGGGAGAAAAGGCTTAAGACACAAGGAGTCTCTCACACTCGGAACAGTGGGACCTAGCCAAAGGGTGGGGATGGAAACACACGGGTCTGTCCCATTTAAAGGACCTCAAGAGGCAGCAGTCCCCAGGGAGTCAGCCTCGGGCCATCTGAGAAGGGAACATAAACACCCCTAAGGCTGAGAGTGATGAGGACTGAGTGATCGGGTCAGGACAGCGCCAGTCCAGAGGCAAAGCCCTTCTGCACCGCCAGCCACGGCCGTCTCTGGGTACCAGCTGAAGAGCCACGGCCACTCCATGTGTGGCTGAGGGCCAAGCCTAGGCCCTCCCTGGCGCCACTTCAGGCTTGGCCCTGAGGCTGGTCCTATGGGTGGGGCCTCACATCCCTCTTTGCTGCCAGTGAGAGAATCTACGGCTCCCTTTTGGCCACATCCTAGGCTCAAGGCCCCAGGGCAAACCCCAGGGTCATGACCTGAGAGGACCCAGATGTTCCTAGCAGGGGACTTGGCCAGGCTGGCAGGAAGGGCTCTCAGCTGACAGCCAGCCCCCAGTCCCATGTCCCAAACGTCTGGTCTGTGGAGCCAGTTACATTTTCAAACTGGTGGTCCTCAAACATTTGGCTTGTCCCATGGATCTTTTTTTTAATTACCAATATTTTAAAATTAGATTTCATTTGAAAACTTAAAAATTTTATATAAAACTTTCATATTAAAAATTCTTGGGCTGGGTGTGGTGGTGCATGCTTATAATCCCAGCAACTCTTGAGGCTGAGGCAGGAGGATTGCAAGTTTGAGGCCAGCCTGAGCAACTTAACAAGACCCTGTCTCAAAAAATAAAAAGGGGCCAGGTGTGGTGGCGCACACTTGTAATTCCAGTACTTGGGAGGCTGAGACGGGAGGATCCGGGTTCGCAGCCAGCCTCAGCTATTTAGTGAGGCCCCCCGCAACTTAGTGAGACCCTGTTTCAAAATAAAAAATAAAAAAATAGGGCTGGGGGTGTAGCTCGGAGGTAGAACGCCCCTGGGTTCAATCCCTAGTACCATAAATAAATAAATAAATAAATAAATAAATAAATAAATAAATAAAATGAAAAGGGCTAGAGATGTAGCTCAGTGGTAGAGTGCTTGCCCAGCATGTGCAAGGACCTGGGCTACATCTCCAGCAACACACACACACAAATCTCAATATATCAGAGACTTGGCACCCACTGGCCTGCATTCCCGCAGGCAATGGTCAGAGCTGAGCGAGGTAGCTCCCATAGACAGATGCCTGCCGGGTTTCCCAGAACCCTCCTGACCCACTTCACTCCCCTACCTTGCCTGGGCCCATAGGGGTTAGCAGCCCCCATCCCAGAGAATCCCAAACAGGCCCTCCCCACCCAGCCTCCTCTGCAGTTAAGCTCTGCCTGCCCTTTCTGGTCAAGGTCCAGGAGCACAGACACAGTGGCTGCCATCCCAGCCTGCAGTAAGCAGCCTCTTCCATCAACGGCAATGCCGGAGCCCAGATCCCTGCCTCCAAGGTGCAGAGGTCTCCAGCTCCACAGGACTCCTGGAACATGGGCAGGGGGCTGGAGAGATTTGGCAGCCTCCTTGCCCCCAATTCATCTCCTCAAGTCCAGCGACCACTGCAAACCCTGCCTGGCTCCTGCCAGTGATGTCAAGATCTAACAAACCCATTCTGTCCTGAGGATGACTCACGTTTCCTCGGTTTAAAAAGTCATTGAATTGCAAACAATGCCGCCTAGTCCCAGGCTTGCTTGTCTTACAATCATGTGCCTCACTGCTCACTGAAAGGCTCAGACCCCAGCTGCAGGGGTTTTCCGGGTCAGAAAAAAAACCCAGTAGCTTTCTCAGTGTTTGGGCCGCAGTACTGCCTACGTCCACTCTCAGCCCTGCACGCTGAGGGGCCTGACCTGGGGCAAACCTGGGACACCTGCCCACCCTGCCCCGGAGGCAGGCGGGTGCCGGGCTCAGTGGACACCCTGGCCTGTGCAATTCCAGACTGCAGGCCCCTGCCAGACGCTGAAAAACCTACTCCACCCATACTAAATTTTTATTTTATTTTTTTCCGGAACTGGAGATTGGACCCAGGGGCGTTCTACCTCTGAGCTACACGCCCAGTCCTATTTTTTATTCTTTATTTTGAAACAGGTTCTCACTAAGTTGCGGAGGCCTCACTAAGTAGCTGAGGCTGGCCGTGAACCCGGATCCTCCGGTCTCAGCCTCTCAAGTACTAGGATTACAGGTGTGCTCCACCACGCCCGGCAGTCTGAAATTTTGACCACCCTCGAAAAGGAAAAATATTTTCAGGATTTCAAATGGCCTCTTGTGACTTTAATTGATGGCCACTTTGCTCCTACTCCCTTCCCAGGACAAAGTCGAGCTGGCTCTCAGAAAACCGGACACCTGAGCCATCAATCCATCCTCCCACCTGGGCTTTGCAGGCCAGCTGAGGGTCAGTGAGGACCTCCGCCACCCTGCCCTGCCATTTCCCATCTAGGGAAGGTCACAGTGGTCTTGTCATGGCCACTCCCAGAGGCCAGAGGGGTGAGACTGGGGCCACCCCCATGCCCCGCCCAGACTTACCACCAGTGGCCAGGGCACCATGTACCACTTCATGTGCAGCTGAAACAGGTAGAGGATGAAGAAGACGATTGTCACCAGCCAGAGCAAGACAGCGACGAACATCACCCAGCCATAGGCTGGGTACAGGTGGTACGGGGTGTCGGCAATCAGGGCCCAAACCAGCAGCCCCAGCACCTGGGGGCGAGACAGGGTCAGAGCCTCCTAAGCCCCCACCACTCTGCCGCAGACCAGGCCCCCAGGCCTTGGCATCATTTCTCATTTAGTCAAGAAATATCGATTTGGCTCCTGCTGTATACCTGTGCAGGGAGGGTCCCTTGCCTGGCCAGTCTTACTCCTTCCAATCCTCATGATGCCGGATACCGCGTGACACTGGCATCTCTTAGCTGAGCTGGTTATGTGCTCCAAGATACCTTCGCTCCCCCTGCAGTGTGGCCCCCCCAGACCCTCTTCTGTGCTGGTGTGCCCCCCCCCTAGGCTCCCACCACCCAGGACCGTCGTCATGTGTCTTTCCCACAGACTGAGCTCCTGGGGGCAGGCAGGACACTGGCTGCTTCATAGCTGTGTCCTGGGCCCTGCTAGGGGCTCAGTGAAAACTGCTGAAAGGAAGATCAGGTCGCCAGCGCGTCCCTGAGAGACGGCTCAAGGTGGGGAAAGGATGGCCTGTGCATCCTCCCGGTTGGTCCCAGCAGAGAATGTCACCAGGGCCTCTGGGTGACCTCCAACCTGACACCCCATCTCCCCTAACTCTTCCACTTTCCCTTCTCTACAGGGGTTATCATCCTTGCCTTTTTCTTTTCTTTTTGATACTGGGGATTGAACCCAGGGGCATTCTACCTCCAAGCTACACTCCCACCCTTTTTATTTTTTATTTGGGAACACGGTCTCGCTAAGTTGCTGACAGACTCACTAAACTGTGGAGGCTGTCCTTGAACCTGCGATCCTCCTATCTCAGCCTCCCAAGTACTTGGATTACAGGCATGTGCCACCATGCCCTGCTCCTGTCTTACAAGGGAAATGGCTTCAGAGAAACCAAAGGACTCATCTGTCCTACTGCTCCTATGTGGCAGGATGGGCCTGAACATCCCAGGACATAGCGTGTGCAGTGGCCAACAGCATGGCTCTGGGGCCAACTTCCTGCTTAAACCCCTGCTCCCCTCACCGCCGCGTGATGCTGTGCTTTGATCGTCTCACTTGTAAAGTCACTGCAGTGGCCACGGCACCTCACATTGCTACTTAAGGGCCTGTGAGCCCCAGGGGTCCACGCCCCACACAGCACCTGCCAGCCTCACCACCCTCTGTGCTGCCTCCTCTGACCTCTGCAAGCAGGCTGGCCAGTGGCCACAGGGTCCCCTTTGTGGAGGAGCAGGGTCTTCCTTGCCTGCAGGGCCCGCATCAGTGAGGACCAAGAGCGGATGTCTCGGAGCAGCTCCCCACACATGCCTTTTACTTCCCATCCTTAAGTCACCTGCCTGAAACTCACACCAGGGCAGACAAACCCCAAGTGCTGGGCAGAGCCGCCGCTCTGAAAACACATGGCCTAGAAGCAGCGCACTCAGCCCCTTCTCCAGGTGAGAAGTAGGCACATCAAGGACAATTTGCTCTTACTTAAAGCAGGCCCCTACAGGCACCCACACGGTGCCACTCCATGGCCTCGTTCCCACTCTGCAATGAAGTGGACTGAAAATCAAGAAAAGACCAACTCAAGCCGGGCGTGGTGGCGTACACCTGTAATCCCAGTACTTAGGAGGCTGAGACAGGAGGATCACAGGTTGGAGACCAGCCTTAGCAACTGAGTGAGATGCTCAGCAACTTAGTGAGACCCTATTTCAAAATAAAAAGGGCCGGGGGCAGGGTAGCTCAGAGGCAGATGCCCCTGGGTTCAATCCCTAGTACCAAATAAAATAAAAAGGAAAGAAAGACTAATTTGCGTTTCCGCTGATGCATGCCCACCAGTTCTCTGTGCTGTTCTCACAAGCTGTATCTAAGCTGGGCATTTAATGGCCTCCTGCGGGGCCAGTGTAGGGAAGTACCCCCTTCTCCATGTGGAATCGCCCGAGAACCCTCTCTTAAGTCTGTACCTTTTGTTATCCCCATTTTCCAAAGGGAAGCTCAAAAAGAGATGTGCCTGTGGTCACCGTAGGTAAAAAGCAGGACGGGATGGGAACCCAGATCTGTGTTACCCAGATTCCATGAGTAATTGACTGATTTGTAAATAAATAAATATGTGTGTGTGTGTGTGTGTGTGTGTGTGTGTGTGTATGAGAGAGCGCTTTACGCGGGCAGGGCTCATGGGCAGGGCTGGGCACCCGCTCCCCCTGCCTCTGCCCTGCTCTGCGCTCCCGCCCCACCCCTGGAAGCCCGCACCTGCCCTGCGGGAGATGAAGCAGTAGATAAGCAGTGGGGATTTCTAGTGTTCCTCTGGCCATGCTGCCTGGCTCTGTGCCCAGGGAGCCGCCTTGGTTTCTGCCCTAGAACAAGGAAGGTCCATTCCTGCATTAGAACTGGACAGACTGGTCTCTCCTGGTCCCTGAGCCCTCCGTCTAGGCCCCCAGGGAGACCCTGCTCAGCACAGAGCACCCTCACATTTGCTGACCTCTTTGCTGGCCTGGGTGGCCCTGCCAGCAAGCTAAGGCCTCAGTTCCGGAAGCTACCGGGCCACCCGGACCCCTCCCAGCCAGGACCTGCAGAATTCCCTCCTGCCCCTCTCTAGTTGGAACAAGGGGTAGAGGACTTATGGTCATATCCCACATTCAGAGTAAGAATGGCAGTGGGTAGCTGGGGCAGGGGGTGAGGCAGAAGGCCCCAACTCTGTCGCCCGTCCCCAAGGCCAGGGTGCTCCTCTTGCAACCCAAACACCTCTCCCAGCCAGGCCTCTCCATGTGCCTCTCCTGGGGTCCGTCCACATAGCACACATCTGCCGGGCACCTGCGGTGGCATGGGCTGCTGCCCTACTCTCACGGCGTGCCCATTCCAGCAGGGAGAGCCAGCAAAACCCCAAACAAGTAAAATACAGCAGTGGGCCGCAGTGAGTGCTGTGGGGAAAATCTGGTTTTATGGGGGGATGGGGATAATGGGTCAATGATTTTAGATAAAGGGCCAAGAAAGCTCTCACCGGCAAGGTCACATGTGAGCCAAGACCAGGGAGGTGAGGGAGGAGACAGGGAGCTGCGTGGATCCTTGGGGGAGAGCAGACTCTGCCCCACGTGGGTGACCGTTGCCCGTGTCCATCTGTCCCTGAGTTTCTTCCTAGATGTTTATGCAACATCTGTGTGTCTCTTACACACACAAAACCAAACATCCCCCTCCCCCTCCCTCCAAACTCTCTGGGGCCCCTGCAATGCTCCCCAGACAGGCTCTGCAGATAAACAGAACCATCTGGAAATCTCAGGGGTACAGGACCTTGTGTTCCTAAAAACTTGAAGAATTGGGTTGGATTAGGAACCTTTTCTTTAAATGAGAACTGCAATGTCACGAAGGACACACTCGCAGGACCTTCGCATGGCCAGGGTGCTAACTGCCTGGGCAACAGAGATGTTTTTTGTTAAAACCACCTGTGCGACCGGAGACAAGCGACTGACCACACATCCCCAGCCAGGAGGCATTCCCTGCTTGGCTGCTCTGGCCTGTGGTGACGGACACACAGGCCAGCTCCAGGCAGTGCCTGTGGCCTTCCGTGACTCCGGGGGAGGTCCTCCGGGTTATCCTGCATTGTGGGGTGGGTTGGAGGTGTAAATAAAGCAATATGGGCAAGGTGGTTAGGCCACGCCCGACAGAGACTGAACACTCAGGGCAGTCTAGTGTCATGATCACCCGGAGGGCTAGGAATCGGGCTTCCAGCCATTCCTGTGCGCCTGCTCTCCTGAGGTAGTAACACCCTGCCACAGAGAGATAGTGGATGTGGTTAAGCAGGAGCCCAGCCACAGGGCCTGTGCTGGTTGTGTTACATACAGATAAGCCAGCTGGCTGGGGGTTAGGGCTGCCTGGGGCTGCACTCTCTCAGCGTCTCCCATGCTGAGGGGCCTTGAGCACACCCTTTCACCCCTCTAGACTTCAGTCTCCCCCCTCTACACAATGGGAACAGGGAGGCCTGGTCCACAGGTGCAATGCTCTTCAATTCGGGCCCCCTACAGAACCCCAAAGCACCCCCCCATTGAGGAGGGATTCTACCACCCCCCAAGTGCCAGGTTAACTCCTCTCTGCCCAAGAACATCGCCCCAACTCTCCTCTCATCCTCCCCACTTCCCAGCCAGGCGTAGAACCTTGTAGACTTGCTGTGTGTCCTTGGGAGAGTCACCTAACCTTTCTGGTCTGTTTCTTCCTCTGACATAATGAGGGAGCAGAGGGAGGAGGGAAAGGGTTATACTGATCCTGGTCACCTTGCAAGTGTTGTATAGGTAAAGTTGAAGTGTGAAAGAAAAAGTTAAAAGCCGCAGCAGGTTGTGAGGGTGTGAGGGCCGGCAGCGAGGGCCCTGGTCCCTGGAGCTGTGCGGAGGGAAGCCCCTCGGCAGCCTCCACGGCAGGCAGGTCACAGAGGGGGTGCAGCTGAGGTCTCTGGACCAGAGAGCAGCAGCTAGCACCTGGCGGGAGCTCAAGTCTGGGGTAGCCTGAGCTGCTAATTCTGTAAGAAACACTGGAACCCTGTGTTTTTATGTGAAATCTTCAATTTTTAAACATTGGCGACCAAACCAAATGTTTTAGAAACCATGTGAGCACAGGGCCTCGGACTGCCGGCCGGGGAGGTGGTAGCAATTCCTCCCGCAGCCCGGCTGCCTCTCCCCGAGGACACCGAGGGCGACCAGTGACCCTTCCTGGGGTCCCCCTCTCTCAGGACACATCTGGGTGGGCTGAGGACACGCAGAACTTGGCCTGGCCAGGCCCAGCCTCCACCCCCACCCTGGCCCTTCTCCCTACACTGAAAGGGACATTTTATGGGGACAAAAAGCCACCCATTGTGTCACACGAGACAAAGGGGCAGGGGACAGAGGCTCCGGGTGCCTGAGCTGGCCAGGACACCACCCCCTCCCTGTGCTGGGAGGGCAGGGGGCACCTTGGAGTTCCCGTGCTGGACACTGAGCATTCGAGAATCCTGGACAGGAGCCAGTCGGAGCCCAGCTCCAGATACGCAGGTGAGACAGCACTCACCGCTGCTGCGGGGCCTCCCTTCCACTATCTGAAAGATGGGCATGTGAGTGACCAAACCAGTCACCTAGTCACTGAATAAACTCTCCCAAGGGTCCACTCTGTGCCAGGCGCAGGTCTGGGTCCAGGTCTGCCAGCCCACCTGGGGGCTAGCGCCAAGCCTTCCTAAATGTGGCCTTCGTCACCTGTTATTCCTGAAGCCTGGGTCTCAGGACGCAGAGGTTTTAAATCCTAGGGGGTGGAGGTATCAGCACACACGTGCACCCTGCGTCAGAGCCGACACCATGCTCCTGAGGCCTCCCCCAGGCTTTTAGAAAAATCTCCCCTATGTGAGCTCAAACCGCTTCCCATCCCTACACTGTTCTCTGGGGCCAAGCCAAGCAGGTCTCCCCACAGGTCACCCCGGGTGTGTGAAGGCAGGTGGGGGCTTTGTGAGTCACCCCCCCAAAGGCTTCTGTCAGCTCTAGAGTGAGTGGCAGCACTTCCTGGCGGGGTTCCAGAACCCTAGAGTGTCCCTGGCTGCCCCCATTCCCTCTCTCTTCGCTCCCTTCCTAGTGCCTACCGGAGCCTCCCAGCACCAAGATCCCTCCAGCCACACAGAGCTTCCCCAGGAAGGCCTGGCCCTCTTAAAAAGGCCCAGACAGAGTGCTGCCCTTCACCCCTCTCCAGCCCCAGCCCCTGGGACCCCACTGCACTGCACCCCATGGCCTTCCTCTCTCTGGACCCAACTCTCTCTCCTAGGAAGTACTGGGCCCATTTCACAGATAAGAAAAACTGAAGCTGGGCATGGTGGTGCACGCTTGTAATCACAGTACTTGGGAGGCTGAGACCAGAGGATCCGGGTTCGCGGCCAATCTCAGCTACTTAGTGAGGCCTTTGCAACTTAGTGAGACCCTGTTTCAAAATAAAGAATAAAAAATAGGGCTGGGGGTGTAGCTCAGAAATAGAATAGAATGCCCCTGGGTTCAATCCCCAGTACCACAAAAAAAAAAAAAAAAAGAAAAAGAAAAAGAAAAAGTGAGGCTCTTGGAAAATCTGGATGGGGCCAAAGGTCAGACACAGGAAGGGGTAGAGCAGGGACAGTTCTGCGGTCCAGACTCTCCTTCCCCCGTCACCAAGTCCTGGCAGGTAGAGACACCTGGAGACGACTGTGCTTGGGGGAGGCACCACAGCCCTAGAGGCCAGAGCAGGCAGGGCAGGGCCAGGATGACAGGAGGCTGTAGCTCTCAGCACCGCAGGGGCTGGCTCCGTCAGCCTTCCAGAGCAGAACTGGCTGTGGGGGCGTGTGCATTTCATCAGCCCCACAGGGCCTGCTGAGGAGTAGGGGCTCAGGCAGCCTGAGCAAGGGGTTTCCTTGCCCCTGGACTTCCTGAGGGCTGGCACTAAAGTTCCAGGTGGCCCTGAGCAAGCCCTGCCTGACTCAATTAATGGAAGGGCAGATGAAAAACACAGCTCCTCTGGTGTCTGACACCTCCCTCTTCCCACCAAATTAAAGCTGGAATGTTCTGGAGCAGGTCCAGGTCTGGGTGTTGCCTGACCTTTGGCCTGTGCCTCCCTGTGCTCACCTCCAGGAGACCCTGGCACTGCCACCGGCCTCTCCTCCCTGGGCAAACAGGAGGAGGGACCCAGCCCAGCAGCAAAGGGCTGGGCCCTGATTCTGTCAAACTCAGTCAGGGATGGGTTCCCTGGGCTGCCAAGGAAAACCACCCCTAACCCCTCGCCTAGCTCCCAAAAGCTATAGAGACCGGCATGGGGGATGCAGCGCCCCGACCAGCTAGGACTGGAAAATCAGAAATGTCTACACTCACAGGAGTGGTCAACATCAGTTCCGGCCACAACCAGAGGAAACCGCCACGGCCCATGGCAATAGAAGGCTTTAGACTTTACCCCTGCCGCTTCTGCCATGGGTACCCCCTTTCACTTACAGATGGTTAGGAAAGTCACCCAAGTATTGCCTGTTGCTGTGTGATACTGGGAAAGTACCTTCCCCTCTCTGGGCCTGAGGGAGCATTCAGGTGCTACCCTCATTGCTTTTGCCATATCCACAAACTACCTGTACTATTTTTTCTTTCACTCCATATTTTCATTTATTTGAAAGATTTTTCAATGTTTTTTTAAAAAAATACACAATATAAGCTGGGCGTGGTGGTGCATACCTATAATCCCAGTACTTGGGAGGCTGAGACAGGAGAATTGCAGGTTCACAGCCAGTCTCAGTAACTTAGGCCCTCCACAACCTAGTGGTGAGACCCTGTTTCAAAATTTTATTTTAGCTGGGTATGGTGGCGCACGCTTGTAATCCCAGTACTTGGGAGGCTGAGACCAGAGGATCTGGGTTCACGGCCAGCCTCAGCTACTTAGTGAGGCCCTCCGCAACTTCGTGAGACCTGGTTTCAAAATAAAGGATAAAAAATAGGGCCGGGGGTGTAGTTCGGAGGTAGAACGCCCCTGGGTTCAATCCCCGGTACCGCGAAAAAATTTGTTTATTTTATTATTTTATTTTATTTGCAGTACTGGGGATTGAACCCAGGGGCATTCTACCTCCGAGCTACACCCCCAGCCCTATTTTTTATTCTTCGTTTTGAAACAGGGTCTCACTAATTAAAACCGGGTCTCACTAAGTTGCGGAGGGTCTCACTAAGTAGCTGAGGCTGGCCACGAACCCGGATCCTCCGGTCTCAGCCTTCCAAGCACTGGGATTACAAGCGTGTGCCACCACGCCCGGCTCCTGTTTCAAATTTTTTAAAAAAATTTTAAAAATAGTGCTGGGAGAGCTCAGAGGTAGAGCGCTCCTGAGTTCAACAATCCCCAGTATCCAGTGCCACAAAAACAGAGAGAGAGAGAGAGAGAAACGTAATATATATGATGTGATAACCAAGAGTGGTTTCTTATATGTCTATTCCGAAGTCATCTACATCTACAAATGCATACCCCAATATGTATCTCTTGTGTATTTCTTCCACACAAATGATCACAATCTACATACACTTTCTGAACCTTGCTTTTTGCTTTTTTGGCTTACCCATGTGGCTAGAGATTGTTCACCCACAGAGCTGCGTTCTTGACTTTGAGGGGAGTAGGTGTCTCTTCACTAACTGTATCATATGCCATTGTACAATGTACCCTCATTTATTTAAGTAGCTCCCATTGATGGGCTCGTATATGTCACCCAAATATGCTAATTTTGTGGAGGACATACTGGGGATTGAACCCAGGGGAAGTTTACCTCTGAGTTACACTCTCAGCCCTATTTTATTTTTTATTTTGAACTAAGGTCTTGCTAACTTGGTCAGGCTGACCTGGAACCTACAACCCTTTAGTCTCTGCCTCCCAAGTACAGGGATTACAGGTGAGCATCACCATGCCCAGCTCAACCTCACTTCTAATGAGGGATAAAAGTAATACTACCCTGACCCATTTGGCTTATCTGATAGGAGCGCATCCAGAAGTGTGTTAAATCGCCAGGCTGGGCGGGCTGTGGGAACAGGCACCTACCGGAGGAATGCGTGTGACCTCTGTGGAGGGCATTTGGCAATCTCCATCCAAATCACAAACACACGTGCCCTCTGTGACCAGCGGTCCCACTGGAATGAATCACGGGCGTGGGGCGGAGTGTGCGGCGCTCCTTGCAGCAGGGTGCGAAAGAGGGAGAGAATGGAAAGCCCCGGTGTCTGGCCACAGCGGGCTGACCTTGGGGACAGGATTGCTCAGTGACCGAGATGGACCGCTGGAGTGATACAAAGACCCTGGGGCACAGGCTTACCCCTGGCGTGAACAAGGAAATGTGCAGAAGCTCATCCAGGCTTGGGTGGAAAGGGCAGGACTCCATACCCACATTTGCATATACAGCCTTAAATACAATCGTGTGTGTGTGTGTGTGTGTGTGTGTGTGTGTGTGTGTGTTACTGGAGATTGAACTCAGGGGCATTCTACTTCCAAGCTACACCCTCAACCCAATTTTAATTTTATATTGAAACAGGGTCTCCCTAGGTTGATGAGAGTCTCACTACTTGCTGAGGCTGTCCTCAAACCTGCGATCCTCCTGTCTCAGCCTCCCAAGTACTGGGATTACAGGTGTGTACCACCATGCCTGGCTAAATACGATCTTGAAAGGGTATACGGGATAAAGGAGTCAGCTCTAAACCAAAGGGGACAGAGATTTTCCCTGTACTCTTCTCCACTCTATTTTATTCTTGAGCATTATAAATATATTGCCTAGTTTAAAAAATTGAAGCCAGGGGCACACACCTGTAATCCCAGTACTCAGGAGGCTGAGACAGGAGGATTAAAGGTTCGAAGCTAGTCTTAGCAACTTAGTGAGACCCTGTTTCCAAATAAAAATAAAATAGGGCTAGAGGGCGTAGCTTAGAGGTAGAATGTCCCTGGGTTTAATCCCTAGCACCACAAGAAGAAGAAAAAAAAAAAAAAAGAAAAAGAAAGAAAGAAAGAAAAAGAAAAGTGAGGAGAGGCTCACATGTAGCTCAGTGTTAGAGAGAGTGTAGCATGTATGAGGCCCTGAGTCCCATCTCCAGCACCACAAAATAAAAATAAAATAAAATAATCAAGGAGATGAAGGTATGAAAAACCCAAAGGCTGGGTGCCATGGTGCACACGGGAGACTGAGGCAGGAGGATCGCTTGAGCCCAACAGTTGGAGACCAGCCTGGGCGACATCGTAAGACTCTGTCTCAAAAACAAAACAAAGCATATAAGAAACTACACACACACACACACACACACACACACACACACAAAGATACACACAGCAGATGTGCCCTGACTTAGGACATGCCTAGGTGCGATGCCGTGGGGACAGCACGGCTTGGCGCATGCACAAATGCTCTCGTCTATGGTTTTTAAGTGAAGACGGGGGTTATGTGTAGAGATCCATGTTACCTTGCCCGGTTGTGCACGTGATGGTTGCCTGGGGCAAGGGCAGCTGAGGGCGCTGGTCAGCGATGAAACCACGACATTTTACAGATTACCCTTTGTATCATTTGAATGTTTTGCTCTATATCTGTATAATATTTTCAAAGAACAAAACAATTAAAAAAACACAATCAAGTGTGGTGGCACATGCTTGTAATCCCAGTACTTGGGAGGCTGAGACAGGAGGATTGCAGGTTCACGGCCAGCCTCAGCTACTTAGTGAGGCCCTCAGCAACTTAGTGAGACCATGTTTCAAAACAAAAAATAAAATAGGGATGGGGGTGTAGCTCAGAGGAAGAACACCCCTGGGTTCAATCCCCAGTACCACACACACACACACACACACACACACACACACACACACACACAAAAGAGAGAGAGAGAAAGGAAGGAAGGAAGGAAGACAGAGCCACACTGACATGAAAAGACTCTAATGCACTGGGCATGAGCAAAGCAACTTGCTGAAGAATGGATACAGAATGAAATCATCACTGTTTTTAAAAATGCACAGAAAAGCCTGGGTGTGGTGGCGTACATCTTTAATCTTAGTACATGGGAGGCTGAGATAGGAGGATCGCAGGTTCGAGGACAGTCTCAGCAAGTAGTAAGACTCTCATCAACCTAGTGAGACCCTGTTTCAAAATAAAAATAAAAATAAAAATAAAAATAAAAATAAAAATAGGGCTGGGGTGTAGTTCAGAGGTAGAATACCCCTGGGCTCAATCCCCAGTACCACAAAAAAAAGTACATAAAAAAGAATGAACCCACATACGCATAGTTGTCCCCATCAGGAGAGGGATGAATGACCTAAGGACTACTTTAACCTTAGCTGTCTCGGTTTTTGTTTTATTTTTATTATTTTACTGGTACTGGGGATTGAACCTAGGGGCAATCTATTTCTGAGCTACACCCCTAGCCTTTTTACTTTTTTATTTTGAAATAGGGTCTTGCTAAGTTGCTGAGGCTGGCCTTAAACCTGCGATCCTCCTGTCTCAGCCTCCCAAGTACCAGGATTACAGGTGTGCACCACCACACCCAGCTAGGTTTTTTATTTTTTAAAAACAATATATTAGCCAGGCGTGGTGGTGCACACTTGTAATCCCAGTACTTGGGAGGCTGAGACAGGAGGATCACAGGTTCGTGGCCAGCCTCAACTACTTGTGAGGCCCTCTGCAATTTAGTGAGACCCTGTTTCAAAATAAAGAATAAAATCAAGCCGGGCGTGGTGGCGCACGCTTGTAATCCCAGTACTTTGGGAGGCGGAGACCGGAGGATCCGGGTTCGCGGCCAGCCTCAGCGCGCATGCGCGCGGGTGCACGCACAATCTATCTCTCTCTCTCCTATCTCTCTCTCCTCTCTCTCTCTCTCTCTCTCTCTCTCTCTCTACCTAGTGAGGCCC
>PVJS01040266.1:0-18522 GCA_004027185.1 Glis glis
ACCGGGTCTCACAAAGTTGCGGAGGGCCTCACTAAGTAGAGAGAGAGAGAGAGAGACAGACAGACAGACAGACAGACAGGGAGAGAGAGAGAGAGAGAGAGAGAGAGAGCTGAGGCTGGCCGCGAACCTGGATCCTCCGGTCTCCGCCTCCCAAAGTACTGGGATTAAAAGCGTGCGCCACCACGCCTGGCACTTGATCATTATTCTTAGCACTTCTCCAAAATTAAATTCACTTCCCAGATACCCTCTCTACTACAAAAACTTGAGCTCTATATACTCTGAAAGTAATTACAAGAAGAATTCCAAAATATTTCAAGAATTAGTGGTATCTCTAGAGTAAATGCTGCATGTCATGCTGGGGCTGCTTTGAAGGCCGTAGCTTTCATTTTTATGTATGGAATACTGTGTTTGTTAAAGTAGCAGTATAACATTATGCAGGTTGAAGAGATCCTGTCTGGAATAATTCTCCTCCTCTGTTTTCTCCTCCTCTTTCTCTTTGTCCTTCTTCCTCCTCATTTCAGATATATTAGGGGCCAGATATTCTTCCTCTTGGATCCCCTCTCTTTGAGTGGCTTTCTGCCAAGCCCATTCTTGGTACCAAAAAGAAATTGATTAACTCACTCTGTAAACACAGTGACAAAAAAATAAATAAATTGAAGCTGGTGCATGAGTTCTTTCATGGTGAATGCTAATTTTAAGAATTTCCTCCTGCAGTAACTACTTAACATCAGTGAAATCACTTATTTAGAAGGACTTTAATCCTGTGTGTGTGTGTGTGTGTGTGTGTGTGTGTGCGCGCGCGCGCGCGCGCTACTGGAACACACACGCACAGTGGAACCTGGGGGCCTTCTACCTCCAAGCTATACCCCAGCCCTATTTTATTTTTATTTTAAAACAGGGTCTCACTAGGTTGATGAGAGTCTCACTAGTTGCTGAGGGTGTCCTCGAACCTGCGATCCTCCTGTCTCTGCCTCCCAAGTACTGGGATTACAAGCATGCACCACCACACCCAGCTGACTTTAATCCTCTTTAATAACAGATCTATTTTAATATGTACTGATTACCTCATGACATTTGCTCTCTTTCTAAACTCTTTCAAGCATATAACAATTACAGACAATATTATTTAAAAATATAGCTGAGTGTGTTGGCGGCATGCTTGTAATCCCAGTACTTGGGAGGCTGAGACAGGAGGATCACAGGTTGCAGCCAGTCCCAACAATTTAGTGAGGCCCTCCGCAACTTAGTGAGACCCTGTTTGAAAATAAAAAGAACAAAATAGGGCTGGGGTTGTAGCTCAGAGGTAGAATGCCCCTGGGTTCCATCCCCAGTACCACAAAAAATATGTCCACCACTGATTTTAAATTATTAAACATGCTGGGCGTGGTGGTGCATACCTGTAATCCCAGTACTTTGGAGGCTCACAGTTTCGAGGACAGCCTCAGCAGCATAGGAGACCCTTAGCAACCTAGTGAGACCCTGTTTCAAAACAAAAAATAATAAAAGGCTAGGGGTGTAGCTCAGAGGTAGAATGCCCCTGGGCTCAATCCCCAGTACAAAAAAAAGACAATTAATTAATTAATTAAACATTATAGACTTCATCGAAACCCTCTGTGTGTCCCTACTTGAATGTCATCCCTCCCTTTCCAGAAGTAACTACCGTCCTAAATTCCTTTACATGCCTATCTTATTTTTTAGTGTGTATATGTATATACACATACATATACACAGACACACTTTTTTTGCTGAAACAACAGAAATGTATTCCTCATAGTTCTGGGTAATGAGAAGTCTGAGATGGGGGGCCAGCAGGGTCCGTTTCTGGGCCCTCTTCCTCCTTTGCAGATGGCCACCTTCTTGCTATGTCTTACACAGTGGAGAGCAGAGAAAGGAAGCAAGCTCTCTCTCCTCTTCTGATGAGGGTCCTAATCCCATCATGAGGGTTCCCCCACCATGACCAAAATCACCTCCAAGTACTATCACATTGAGGGTGTTAACATATCAATTTTGGGGAGAAATAGTCATTCAGTCCATATCACATATAGTCTGTAAATTTTTAGGACTAGCCATGTTTTTACTCAACATAATTCCCCAGAGACTGATCCAATGGTATACATCAACAAGTATAGGTGTTATTACTAAATAGGATTCTATTTATGTATATACTATACTTCTCTCTCTTTTTTTAATCAGAGAAAGAACACACACAATTTATTACATGCCTGAGGTATGAGAGTATTAGGCTCCAGAGTTTGTTTGTTTGTTTGTTTGTTTGTTTGTTTGTTTGTTTTTGCAGTACGGAGGATTGAACCCAGGGGCATTCTACCTCTGAGCTACACCCCCAGCCCTATTTTTTATTCTTTCTGTTGAAACAGGATCTCACTAAGTTTCAGTGGGCCTCACTAAGTAGCTGAGGCTGGCTGCGAACCTGTGATCCTCCTGTCTCAGCCTCCCAAGTACTGGGATTACAAGCGTGTGCCACCACACCTGGCCAGAAATACTTTTAATAATATTTTGTAGGTTTAAAACTTTTAATAGGTGGTATTAGATTTTTCATATATTTTTACTATTGTCTTTTTTATTTTTGCTTAACATTATGCTCACTCTAACGTACGTATTATACGTGGCTCTACTCAATTCATTTTAACTGCTATTCAGTATTCAGTATTACAAGAAAATGTATTTGTCCATTCTGCTTATTTAGGTTTTTCGTTCCGTTTTTATTTTTTATTTTTTGCTTTTACAAGAAGAGTTTCAATAATGTCTTGTAACTATGTCCATGAGTGTATGTGCTAATGGGTTTTCCAGGACATCTGCATAGGAGTGGGATCGTTGGCTTTAAAAGATGTGCTGTTGACTTTATGAGGTCATGCCCAGTTGACCCGCAGGAGTGCTGGACTGAATTCCACCTGCCACCAACAGCCAAGGAGCGCTGCTCACTGTGTCCTCGCTGGGGTCAGACTCAAGCTGGCGGTTGTTACATCGTGTCTCGAGTTTGAAGTTCTGTTTCATAGATCAGCGCTAAGGCTGAGAGCCCTTTACATCTGTTGGTCTTTGGCATTTCTGCTTTTGGAAGAGCATATTTTTGTCTTTTGTCCATTTTTCTGTTGGGTTATCTTTTTCTTTTTCACTTTTTGGAGCCCTTTACATATTTTGATGTATCCTTTGTTAATTATTCACTAAAATATCTTCCCCCAGTCTGGTTCTCTTCCCTTTACTTATGGTGTCTTTTCATGTATAGAAGTTTTACATTTTAATCTAACCAAATATGTAAAAATCTCTTACTTTACAATTTTTGTCTTACTGGGTTTTGTGTATGTTGTTCATCCCTACACTGAGATCATGAAGAAATTCTTTTACATTCTCTCTAAAATCCTTTTAGTCTTTCTTTGTACCTTTACATTTTTAATCAACTTGAAAATAATTTATCTTTGGGTGCTATATGAAGAAGAGATATAAATATATATTTACATATGCAAATATATACACATGTATACATATATAAATATATATGTAATTTTTCATCATGGATAACTAATTATTATAAGAACTTTTTAGGAATTAGCTCATGCATTTTCTTTTGATTTTAACTCCACCACTGTCACATCAAATTTCCAAATATGTGTGGGCATCTTTGGAACTCTCTACTGTGTTCCACTGGCCAGCTCTCTCCCTGTGCAACACCACACCACTGAACTACTATGGTTTTATAATGCATATTGGTATTTGGTAGAGTGACATCCCCCATCTTGTTCTTCTCTTTCAGAATTGTCTAAGCTATTCTTAGCTCGTTTCTTTCATTCAAATTTTAGAATCAGCTTGTCAAGTTTAAGGGGAAAAAACCCAGTTGAGGTTGTAATTTGAATTGCATTAGAAGAGATTAATTTGAAGATGACTGGCAGCTTTACAATATTGAGTTTTCTTACCCTTGAGCATGGTTTCATCTCTCCCTTCACTTAGGTATTCTCAAATGTCTGTCAATGAAATTTCATACTCTTTTCATAATTGCACATCTCTGGTTAGACTTAATGCCAGGCACCTTATATTTTTTTCTATCACCGCTATCTATTCTGTCTACATTTTCTGTTTAAACCCTCATAGCCATATGAATTAGACATTTTCATGCTTATCTTGTAACTAAGAAAGCTAAGCTCCAGAAAGACTAAGTAACTCATCTTATGTCATCAGTAGTTAGTGAGAGAGATGGGATGCAAATCAAGTTCTGTCTGACACCAAATCCAGTGCTCTTAACCTCCAATCCACACTCTATCTTGTGGCAATTGTCTTCAATAACAGCATGTTTTCATGAAGCAACTTAAGAATATCCAAAGGCACAAAACAACAATGGCAATAAAAATTTCTCTCTCTGGGGAAAACACCAAAAACAATACCTTTTTCTTTCTTTTTTTTTTTTGGTGTTGGTGGTGGTTCTGAGGATTGAACCCTGGGGCATTCTACTTTGAAGTATTTTATTTTTTTATTTTGAAGCAAGGTCTTGCAGAGTTGCTGACAGCCTCACTAAATTGCTGAGGCTGGCTTCGAGCCTGCGATCCTCCTGTCTCAGCCTCCCAAGTACTGAGATTTCAGGCATGCACCATCATGCCTGGCAGAACAGTATTTCTTAAACTTTAGTGTCCATACAAAGAACCTGGGAATTCTGTTAGAATGTGCATCTTACTTCCATAGGTCTGGGTGGAGCCTGGGAACATTTAGGTATTCTCAAATATATGTCAGTGAAATTCTAAACTTTTTTTCATAATTGCTCATCCTTTGTTAGATTTCATAGTGGTAGGTTTATATTGCTGTTCATGTTACCACTATTTTTTTTTTTTTTTGCGGTACTGGGGATTGAACCCAGGGGCATTCTACCTCCGATCTACACCCCCAGCCCTATTTTTAATTGTTTATTTTGAAACAGGGTCTCACTAAGTTGCAGAGGGCCTCACTAATTAGCAGAGGCTGGCCGTGAACCAGCGATCCTCCTGTCTTAGCCTCCCAAGTACTGGGATTACAAGCATGCGCCACCACGCCCGGCTGTCACCCACATTTTCTGTTTAAATCCTCACAACTCTATGAGTTAGCTATCATATGCCCACTTGATAACTAAGGGAACTAGGGTACAATATAGCTAAGAACATGTCATCAGTCGTAAGTGACCAGATAACACCAGTGCAGCTGGTCCAAGGAACTCAGCACTCTAGTATTCTCTGGCAAGTGGTCCTTTAATTAACAATGATTAATATGAGAATGCCACCAGGTGGCAGCAGAAACTCATTATTCTACCCCAAATGATTTTCATTTTGAGGGGGGGATGAAATGCAGGCTGCTAGAGAATGCCTGCCTTGTTCGGTGGATCCAGGGGCCTGGGTCAGAGCCCCGCCCTGCTGCTGCTCCATGCCATCCGACCCATGACAGCGCTTGTGTTGTTAACAGGTTTTCATCACAAGCATCCAGCCAGAACAGAGGATCATGCCCTAAGCCCTTCTCAAAAACCTTACCACAAGACGCTTGTGAACCAGAAGGAAAATTGTTTTCCATGGGCTTCTTTTTCATTATAATAAATTCAACTTTGGCACTTAACCAGGAAAGGAGGCATGATTCGAGATGCTTGGCAGGAGATGAGAAGAGGAAATGATTCACCCACTGTGACAGAAGGGAAAACTGCCCAGGCAGATTAACCTGCAACAGAATCCAGAGACCCAGGGGGAATCCAAGCACAACTCCAGGAGCCACTGGCTTCACCCAAAGCCCAGACCCAAGGGGCCCCAGATTGTCCTTTCTCAATTCTCTATTTTTCTTTTTAATTAAAAAAAATGTTTGTAATCATAAAAAGAATCCATCACCTCTTAATGTTCCCATCCTGGGCTTGGTAAGGTGAAAATGCCCCACATCCTTAGTAAGGATCATGAGTTCATTATACTCTGTTTCCTTTCAGCTACCAGCATAAGCCTGCTCCTGGGGAAGCCCCAGAGGTGGCCTTCGGCATGCTCGGTGACATTCAGCAATCCTGGGCAGGCCCCGCCTTGCCCCTTATCCTGCAGTTCTATCTTCCCATTGGTGTGGGCAGCACAGGACCATCTCCCAGAGGACTCGGTCTATTCATTCACAGTGTCAGTGGCCCAGTGGCATAGGGACAGTGCAGCAGGAAGCACAGTGTGGGCCTCCTCACTGTCACTGAGGGAGAGCCCACTGGCTGCACTGCTACCTGAGAGACCCCAGAACCTGCCAGGGCTGACTGGAGAAGCGGGGCCATGAGTAGAGAGTCGGGAGATTACCAGTGGCCCTATGATATAAGGGCTCCTGCTTCTCATGTCTGCTGGGAAAGAGGGACAGAAGACAGGTCCACATCACAGACCCTCAGCGACTTGTGCTAGGGCAGGTGTCAAAGCTGAAACTTCATCTGTAGCTCTAGAAGGTGTTCAGCTCAGCCTGGAAGTGTCTGTCCCAGGGGACCTGTGAGGTCCTGCCAGAGTTCAGGATGGAAAGCAGCCAGGCACATGCCTTGCTCATATGCCTGAGCTCCAGAGACTGGGAACTCTGGCCTCCTGGATGGCCACCACCCGCCACCGTGCCTGGCACATCGATGGAGCACAGACTATGTGCCGCTAATTGACATGCGTGTATCTCACGTTTCCTCCTCACTACCATGCTGTGAGGGAGACACTAGAACTACCTTCACATTTACCTAAGAAAGCAGCAGCTTAGGGAGGTCAAGCCACGTGGCTATCGAGTGTGGAGTTGGGATATGAACTCATAATGGACAGCTGGGCGTGGTGGCGCACGCTTGTAATCCCAGTACTTGGGAGGCTGAGACCGGAGGATCCAGGTTCGCGGCCAGCCTCAGCTACTTAGGCCTCCGCAACTTAGTAAGATCCCGTTTCAAACTAAAGAATAAAAAATAGGGCCGGGGGCGTAGCTCGGAGGTAGACTGCCCCTGGGTTAGGGAGGTCAAGCCACGTGGCTATCGAGTGTGGCTATCGAGTGTGGAGTTGGGATACAAACTCATAATGGAAATCTAGGCTCCAATGCATGAGCTTTTAGACACCAAATCACAATATTCACTAAATGCATATTATATTAGCTCTTTAGTTACTGTTTGTAAGAAAATGCCGGAATAAGCAGGGTATGGTAGCGCACACTTGTAATCCCAGTACTTGGGAGGCCGAGACCACCAGAGGATCCGGGTTCGCGGCCAGCCTCAGCTACTTAGTGAGGCCCTCCGCAACTTAGAGACCTGTTTCAAAATAAAGAATAAAATAGGGCTGGGGGTCTAACTCAGAGGTAGAATGCCCCTGGGTTCAATCCCCAGTACCGCAAAAAAAAGAAAACACCAGAAATAAATAACCAATCATACAGAGACAGCCTACTGATCAGGAGAATAAGAAAGTCCTTGGCGTTGGGCCCTGACCCCGCGGCTCTTTTCTCTGGGGCTAGGGACTCCAGTTCTCCCGCCCCAGGGTGAGGTGGCTGCTGACTGGCGCATTCAGCCTCAGTTCCCTGCCACTGGCTGGACCACACCTGCTTCTGGCTCTCTGCCCTATTCCTCTGCTGCACCAGGTCGCAGCTTGAACCACAGGCTAATACCTTGGGATAGGTTGCTTCAATTAATCACTCTATTAAACAAAGACACCCTTTATTTCTAAAAATTCTTCTGAGTTGATTCTTATTAAATCCGCAACAGTGGTTCTGAACAATCTTTAAATCATAGACCCCTCTGAGAACATACCAAAAGCTAGCAATTCTCTCCTCTTGAAATCCTCTCTCTCTCTCTCTCTCTCTCTCTCTCTTTCACACACACACACACACACACACACACACACACACACACACACACACACACCACATACACAACAAGGCACACAACTCCAGGGAAGTTCTTGCACCCACTGAGTACTACTGAGAAGTCCCAGGCTGGGAACCTCCACCCTGTACGGCATTTTTTGTCTCGATTTAAATTGGGAAACACCTACAAAATACCATATACTAAGGGACAAGTTAAGACAGGAAGGGAGAGAACTCAGGTAGTATTCCTCTTAATTCTGTACCTTTCACATTTTTTGGCAGACACCAATACTAGTGCTTTTAAAACTCTTTTTCAAAGTATTCTAATGGGAAAACGTAAAGGTTATTGTAATTGTTTAAGTAGTTACATCCATTATCTAAAGAAGGGAGGAGGCTTTGGAGAACATTTCAGTCAGAGGAACAGCGTTTCGCAGCTGGACAAGGTCCAGGGATCGGCCCTTGGAGAACATGACTCTGCTCTCTACACTGGACAAAGTTCTTCAAGCTGTTAGCAAAGGGGGAGAGGAGACATGGTCTTGGTTTAGAGTGGGAGGACAAAGCAAAGACTTTGGTCCCATGCACACAGTCTTGCTGGACTGACTCTAGCACCTACCTCTAGAAAGAAGAGCAGATTTCCAAGCTGGTGGTAAACGCTGAGCACCTTACGATGCTCCTAACCCTCCTGGGAAGTCTGTTTGAGCCCTGTGTTTCTCAGGGCTTAAGGACAGTATAACAGAGGTTTGCAGTCAGCCTGGGGTGACCAACCATCTTGGTTTGCCTGGTATTCTCCTGGTTTTAGCACTAAAAGTTCCACATCTCAGGAAACGCCTCAGTCCTGGGCAAACTAGGGCAGTTGGTCCCTACTGGAATCCCTGTTCCTACCTCACTGTGTGACTTTGGGCAGGATGGTTAACCTCATAAGCCTCAGTTTCTACTTCTGTAAACCGAAGACAACACCCACATACTTCAGAGGTCTGTGAAGATTAGAAGTGATGCGTGTTAAATGCCCAGCATTCGGGCGGCAGGCAAAGGTAGAATGGCAGGCCATCCATGCTGCTGCTGTGAGGACCGGAAGGCCGGGTCTCTGAAGTGGTTCGGGGCTGCTAACTTGCATGCAATTCCCTCCTCCCTCATCCTGTTAGGCATCTAGCACCACAGTTATAAGGTCCCAAATCCAGTTAGCCATCAGGAGTCAGGAGGACCAACTTAAGATTAAAATGTGCCAGCATTTGGGAGGCTGAGACAGGAAGATCACAGGTTCGCAGCCAGCCTCAACTACTTAGTGAGGCCCTCCGCAAGTTAGCGAGACCCTGTTTCAAAAATAAAGAATAAAAAAATAGGGCTGGGGTTGTAGCTCAGAGGTAGAATGCCCCTGGTTCCGTCCCCAGTTCTGCAAAAAAAAAAAAAAAAAAAAAAGATTAAAATGTGAAACAGGCAAAGCTGTTTTTTGTTGTTTGGGGATTTTGTTTGTTTGTTTGTGTTTGTGGTACTTGGGATTAAATCCAGGGCCTTGCTTGTGTTTGTGGTACTTGGGATTAAATCCAGGGCCTTGCATGTGATAGGCAAGCTTTCTATCACTGAGCCACATACCCAGACGTTTTTATTTTGAGACAGGGTTTCCCTAAGTTGCCCAGGCTGGCCCGGAACTTGCCATCTTTCTGCCTCAGCCTCACGGATAACTGGGATTACAGGTATGTGCATCACACGCCCAGCTCAAAGCTGGTTTTTAACTCGCCCTTTATGAATCTTTCTTCTTTTCTTCCTCCTGATCCTTGTTCAAATTCCCCATGGGCACTTCAAACTTCCGGTCTTCCGCCTCACAATCTTCCCTCAGGAAGAAGTTGCTAACACTCACCTGTACTTCAAGTGATTTAAGACTCCTGAAGCCAGGCAGGGTGTTGCACACCTGTAATCCCAGTACTTGGGAGGCTGAGACAAGAGGATTGCAGGTTCAAGGCCAGCCTCAGCAATTTAGCATGACCCTGTTTCAAAATTTAAAAATTGAAAAAAAGGGCTGGAGGTATAGTTCAGAGATGGAATGCCCCTGGGTTCAATCCCCCAGTACCACACACACGCACAAAAAAAAGACTCCTGAAAGTGTTTGCATTCTAAATTTCTTGTCTCCTACAGCTAAAGGTTTTGTCTCTTATTAAAGAAAACTCATGTATCAGAGTCTGACCCTTTTATGGCTGTATCAGTTCAGCTCCTGTATAAGGAAACATAAAATTATAACTATTTAAACAAGATGGGGTTTATTGTCTGTCATATACAAGGGCTGGCATGGCAGTCCCCCAGCCCTCGTGGACCATGGTATCTTCAGTTTTTCTCTCCCTCCATCCAAGTGCTGGCATCCTTCCTGAAGGTCACTACCTGTCCCAGGGAGCTGCTGGAGCTTCAGCCATGACAGGCCATTTAAGGCCGTAAGGAAGGAAAAGGAACAGGGTAGAGAGGATATCCGCCGACACATCCAGCTCTCTTTAGTCAGCTTCCCCAAAGTCCCTACAACACTCAGGTTTACATCTCACTGTCCAGAGCTTAATAACATGGTCACCACCAGTTGCAAAAGATATTTGTAAATGTGCTCTCCCCTGGGTGGACTGCAGCCTTATGTAAAAATCTAGATCCGGATACTAAGAAAGGGAGAAAACATTTAGGAAACGTACAGAAGGGGGAGCCTGCCGTGGGGAAAGCTCCTGTCGATTCCCTGGTGGCTGGTTGGTAACATGTGCACAGGATCACTGTCGCTGCAGCCCAGTGGCCCCCGATTCTCATGACCACCCCAAATTTAGGCACCCCCTCAGTGGCCAAGAAAAGAATGAAGAGAATTATGTTAATATTACAGGGGTGTGGGCTCAATTGTTAGTCACTGGTTTGATTTCCAAGGGATGTTCTGTCTGAGGATTATAAAACCCTACAGTATAAACTTTTCACATATCTGAGGATTTAAGGATTCTTATATTCTCTTGAGATTCTATTTGTAGCTTCTTAGCTGTTCCTCTGCTGGGTAATGAAATTAACTGCCGAAAACAGCCAGGAACTCTTAAGAACAGAAGCTATTTCTTTTTCAACATTTATTGATCATGACTCACATAGGAAATATGAAATGACCAATGAACTTTCAGCTCTTGACTTAGAACTGGCAATACAGTGATGGCTGAGTGCTGAGGGGAATATAAATTGTATGGGACAATTTCTAGCCTGTCCAACAAGGAGCAAATCATTCAGCTTAGTTGCTACATGCAAGGCTGGGCTTTCTCAGTGAACATTACTAAAAAGGCATCAGATGGGTACAATACACGCAATATGGAACCTGATGCCAAATGTACTCAGCCGATCTTTTTCTATGGACACATGGTCCTCTCCAACATTCAGCTTTAATTTCAGAAGTGCCGGCAATAAACTAAAACACTCTTTCAACTAAAAATAGCAATGAGAAATAAGTGCCAGAGTTGTCTGCACAAATATGACAGCTAGGATCCATGATGAAAGCATCCAGGACATGTGAGTCGGATTGACCGGAAAGAGAGTAGGAAACCGTAAGTGCCCTACAGAGTTCTGCCTCCTGGGGGAACACACTGAAAACAAAGTAATCCCAGGGATGTATTTATTTTGAACTGAAAAACAAGAACACACAGGCCTTTTTCTCAGGAAAGAAAAGAATGTTTTGAAATGTACAAGCAGTTGCCATTAGCTGACTCATCCCTGTGGAACTCTCTAGAAGGAAATGATAAAGGGGCAGCAGCAACCATAGGGGCTAAAGTGCATTATCCCTGATGGAGAAATAGTGCCTCATGCTGACCATTTTCTGGATTCAAAGCAGTCATGTCCAGTGATGTTTCTTAATGTAATGTCTCATAAGAATAGAAATCAGTTTCCCTCCACAAATAGATTGACCTTTTGGTATTTCATAAATTAATTTATATCTATCTAATAGAGCTCAGTAATTTTATTTATTTTGAGAATGGGTCTCTCTTTGTTGCCCAGGCTGGTCTTGAACTCCTGGCTCAAGCAATCTGGTCGTCTCAGCCTTGAGAGCAGCTGAGACTGCAAGCTTGTGTCACCACACCCACATAGCTATGTAATTTTATAATGCTGGTGCTCTTCCCTGCCTCTGCTGTGACTGTATCTTAGTGACAAGTGCAGAATGATAGCATTTTCCCATCAGTTTAAAAGCAGCCAGTTAAGTGAACATCAAAGCTAACTGGCACTGCTAAATTCATAGTATATAGTAAGTGCATGGGTGTGAGCACGGAGCCCTTGAGTCAATAATAATAATAGCAGCTACCAAGTGGAGTGCCCGCTTTAGCCAGACACCCTACAAATAGCTCTACATTTGTATTCTCGACAATACTCTAAAGGAACATTTACATGCCCATCTTTCAGAAGAAGAAAGCAATGATCATGGTTTTGATGATATCAAGTGCTGGTGTGATTATTTAAATCTGGGTCTGCCAGAAACCAAACCCATGCTCTTTTCTCCTATTTGCCTCAAGAAAGTTCAAATTCCTTCCTTTTCTGACATTACTTTAGCATGCCTTCTTGGAGTAAGAGAGGAGAAGTGTTAGGGCTTTTGTTTTGTTAGATTATAATAATTTTGTTAGCTTTTAAATGAAATGCAAGCCATGTTATTTTAGATGGATTTAAGTAGGACTGAAAGCGTTCTGCCCTGTTCTTTAGATTGTAGTTGGGCCTGTCTTTTACCCCTGTGCTACACCAGGGTTCTCTCCAAATGTTTTTAGGTATAGTGAGGAAATAACCACAATTGGCTCAAGGGAACGATGCTCTGACTCACCCTGCGTTGTGGTGTTTGTGAGGGGTTGTTTGTTTTTTTGTCTAGGTGCACCTTTGTTTGGAAAGGAGACATCCTTCCTTAGACAATGAAATGTTTCAGCCTACTGACTAAGCATATGGCATTGAACAAGTTTAGAAGAATCTGGAGAAATAACATGTCTAGTTTGTTTTATTATATATTTGTATAATTATCTGGAAGGATTTGTAACAGTAGTTACCTCTGAATGGTAGGATTCTAAGTGGCTTTTCTTTCATTCTTTTCAGTTTCTTCTAAATGTCCTGAAATAAATGAGTATTACTTATACCATGTCCATTCAAAGGTAATACTTTTACTGGCATGAAAATTTTCAAAGCAGGAATGAGTGGCTGGAGGAGCAGTCACACATTGAGAGAGCTCTTAGCATTGTGCCCATCTCTTGCTTATAAATGCAGTTATTAATCCAAAGATCTTTGATACCTCTATGCCACTTTTGCATTAGCAAAAGGACAAACTGATCTCAGCACAATAAACCCGAAGAGCTTCCCATGGGATTATTCACTATGAACCAACATCATTTAATAAGCAAATATCCTCACTCCCTTTTTGTGGCTTCATGTTTGTGTTTCCTTTGCACAAGGATTGTTTCTAGACTGTAGGGAGTCATGGCATCATTTTGGTTATCTATTTCCATGGCAACACACAGATTCAAGGAAGTGCCCTCGATGTCTTTGCTTTCTGTCCTGTGCAATTGTTACAGACACATGACCCTTCTAAGACAGAAAGGTTAATTCCAAGTGAGACTGCCTCATTTTGCTATAAATATTTGAAGCAGAAGAGAAGTACAATTCTGGCTGTCTGAACTCATATTAATATCCATAATTCTGTAAGCAGCAATAAAGAGCACCAGTATACTGAGAACCTCATCTGCTTTCCATGACAATTTTCTTTTCAAAGGTCACAAGACAAAAATCTCTTTAAGACTACTGCTTAGTATAGTGTGTGACAACAATGCTGTTTCCAGTTAAGGATCTGCTTGCTCTCGCTCTCTCTCTCTCTCTCTCTCTCTCTCTCTCTCTCTCACACACACACACACACACACACACACATACACCGAGAAAGTAGTGTATGAATTTCCCCTATATCTTTTCCGGAATAGGATAGACCAAAATTTTAACCAAACTCTTTCTTTAAAATGTTTTTCTGATAAATACTTGAAAATAGTAACAAAATTGTATAGAAAGCTTGGGGGCAGATTTCTGGTCCTGCTTTTGCCACCATATCTGCAATCTTGGGCTATCTCCCCATCCTTTCTGTGTTTCTAATATCTTATCATTAAAATTATTCTAAGCTAATAAAGGGAAGTATAGCCAGTTTAAAGGCAGAGTGAAAGTTCATAACAATCCTAAGTGTAGGTTATTATTGTATGTAAGATGTTCTAGACATAAAAGCGACATAATTCAACTGCATTGGGTTTTTGTTTATTTTCTGGTTTGGCCTCTTTTTTCAAACCCTAAGGATTATTGGGCTGCATTCCAATTTAATGTTATCTCCTAGTGCTGTGTGTGTGTGTGGGGGGGTACTGGGGATTGAACCCAGGGGCATTCTACCTCAGGCCTACACCCCCATCCCTCTTTTATTTTTTATTTTGAAACAGGGTCTCACTAAGTTACTGAGGCCTTGCTAAGTTGCTGAGGCTAGCCATGAACCTGTGATCCTCCTGTCTCAGCCTCCCATGTACTATCCTTATGCATTTCAAAGTTTTGAAGCTGAGTTAAAGAAGTGCCCTTACACCCTCCCAGGAGATGGGGCAGATAAAGAGAAAGATATTTGGCTTCTTAAGAGTAGCTCTCTGATTGAATGATCCGATATGCCTATTAGAGACTGGGCCTTCCAGGCTTGAGGGAGTTGGGGCCTAGGGCTAGGAGGGTTGATTGATTCTGGAAGTGAAATGGTTGAGGCCTGGAGACCTCCTGAGGCACACGGGGTCCCAGCTGCTGCACGTTTGGATGCGCCCCAGTGTCTGGGCTGAGGTCATGCTCTCCTGCCGGCTGCCCGTCACTGACCAAACAAGGTATTGGAAGTAACTCAGGCCAACTTCTGCCCCACACAGGCCACTTCAGTGAGCAACCTTCCTCTTGGACTTCTCATCAGCCTGCCTGAGACATCCAGATCTGTCCTGCAGTCTGTGACTCCTGTCCTGTTCTTCTGTCCCCTGCAGGGGTCAGGCCTGCACTGCAGTGTGAAGGCTCCCCCTGCCTCCTGCCTCTCCCCCTTTATCCTCTACAGTAAATCTCTTGCATTTCTAATCCCATCCTGGCATCTGCTTCTCAGACAAGGATCTTCACAAGAGTAGAGAGAACAGGATGAGGACCCACGGTGGCTCTTTTGAGAGAGGGACAGGTGACTTCAGAGGACAGACCGGGCTGCCTCCTTTACTCCTGCTACCAACAGAGGCCACACTGCCATTGTTTTCTATATTACCTCTTTCTCTGCTGCCTCTCTTGTCCCTGGGGTGATTAAAACAAAACATCAAGTCAGGAAAGCTCCCCTCTAACCTACAGCTTCTCACCACTCTTGGAATACAACTTGAATTCATCGAAGCCTACACAGCCTCTTGCTGTGGACACTGCCTCCCTCCTGGACTCATTTCCTCCTATTCTCCCCTTCCTCGCTAGTCTTCTTTGCCTCCCTCTAATGCACCAAGGTGCCCCCTCCTCACAGCCTCAGCACTTCCTGCAACTGAGCCCCACCTCTGCTCATCTTCCAGGGATGTTCTTGTCAGAGTCAGAGCCCAGATCCAGTCAACACCCCAGAGAGGGTCCCCCAGACCACTTTCTACAAAGCCTTGCTTCCCGCCAAGTTTGTTGTTGTTGTTTTGTACTGGGGATTGAACCCAGGGGCACTCCACCTCTGAGCTATACCCCAGCCCTTTTTAAAAATTATATTTCGTTTTGAAACTGGGTCTTGCTAAGTTGCTGAAGCTGGCCTTGAACCTGTGATCCTCCTGTCTCAGCCCCCCAAGCATTGGAATTACAGGTGTGGACCACCATTGGTCGTCCCATTCCCACTAAGTTTAACTTTCTTCATAGCAATTTTTTTCTCCAATATTATCTTGATTGTTGTCATCTCTCACTAAATGTAAAACTAAAATGGAAACTGCATCTTATCGGGGACCTGCCCCTCTATCCCTGGGAACTAGCACAGTGCTTGTGCATAGCAGGAAGAATGAACGTATGGCAGGGCTTGCTGTGGGGTCTGTGATATAAACTCTCTCCTTCATCTTTGCTGCACAATTTTTAGTAAGTTCTACATTGCTTTCTACTACCTTTACCATGAGTGCTTTATTGTGGAGAATGTAAATAGCTATAGAGACCTCATTCTAAGGTCAGCTCTCGGGGGAAATGAACACTATGTGAGGACAGCCACACACCAAGTTCAAAAACCATAGGGAAGAATTGAAGCAGCCAGCGTTCCAGGTGCCAGTATTACAGAGTGAGGCAGACGGGGGTCCAAAGGGCCCTATTCAAATTCTGGGTCCACCATGGTGTGGTTGTAGGATCTTAGACTGGTTACTTAGCCATCCTAAGACTAACTTTTCTTCTTAAAGGTGGGTATAACATAAGAATACTCATCCTAAAGGGTCATTATGGAATCAACTGAGATGACACATATAAAGCTGAGCCCCCCTGCAGGGAGCATGGTAAGGCTCCAAACATGAACCTATAGTCATTATTAAAAACAGTAGGTGGTTAAGTGACTAAAATGAAAACAGACAGGTATGGCCAAACATAACTTCTTTGAGGTAATAGAATTCAGGAACAACTTGACAGGAGGCCTGGATTGAAGTTGGCATTCTCTCTCAAGCAGTTAACATAGCACTGACCAGGAGGGTTCTCCTAGACCAAGCAACCTGATTTCAAACTAACTTGTATCTCAGCCCCTCCTTGAGTCTTCATCCCCCAGCACTCCTTCCTTTCACTGGAGCTGTATGAACTTGTTTACTTCCCATCTTTAAAACCATTGTTCTGCTGCCTTGGCCAAATGCCCTCCCCATGCCTCTCTGTTCAACCTTCACTTCAGGCTGGGCAATGTGTCATAGCACTTATTTGGTATTGACTTTGGCAAAGATAAATTTCTTTTCTTATAAGTGCTAGGAATTTTTCAAACACAAATTTATACCATAGCCAAGCCCTAGACCAGTTAAACCATGGGTATTGTGGTCTAGGATCAACAGGATTGCAGAGAAAGGAAATTGCAGGCTGCTTCTGGGCCTATAACTGGAGGAGGCTTGATCCAGCTCTCCCAGCTTCCCACCCTCTCAATTAGTCACTTATTCAACTAATATTTATGGAACATTGTGTTAGGCACTAGGGATATACCAGTGAATAAAGTAATAATGTTCTCTGTCCTCAGAGCTTACTGTCTAGGGTTAGAGACAAAAATCTAACAAATAAACATAATTGCCTGGACAGCATGCTAACAGAGTGATGGAAAACAAAGATGACAAGTGGGAATGTACCTAGTAGTCAGGGACAGCATCTAGGAAAAAGACATTTAAGTTGAGCCTGAAAGATAAGGAGTAAGCCATGAGAGACTGGGGTGGGGGTGGGGAAGAGCATTCCTGGCAGAGGGACTTCACAGGGACCTCACCAGTCATCTTTTGTGTATTGATCAGCTAAGTCACTTCTCTGTCTAGGAACAAAATATAGGAGGTAAAATCCATCTTATAATCAAAAGAATGAGAGCCATGTTGACTTACAGAGAGAAAAAGAGAGGGAGGAAGGGAAGGAGAGAGAGAATTTTGTTTTGTTTCCGTCTGTAACTGATTCTTATACATATTTTTAAATTCTTAAAAATAATATCCTACAAATCCTAATATTTATAGCCAGTTGATTTTTGATAAAGGTGCCAAAAGCATATGCATATGCTGGAGAAAAGACAGCCTTTTCAACAAATGGTGTTGGGAAAACTGGTTATCCATTTGTAAAAGAATGGAATTAAACCCCAACCACTCACCCTGCACCAGAATCAACTCAAGATGAATCAATGACCTAGAAATTAGACCAGAAACCTTGAAACTATTAGAAGAGGGCATAGAACCAACACTCCAACCTATAGGTACTGGTAGAAACTTCCTCACTAAGACCCTGGAAGCTCAGGAAATTTAAATGAGAATTAATAAATTGGATCACATTAAATTAAGAAGCTTCTGTGTAGCAAAGGAAACCATCAAGAATCTAAAGAGAAAGCCTACAGAATGGGAGATCTTTGCTAGCTACCCTGATGATAAAGGACTAATATCTAGAATATACAAAGAGCTTTAAAAACTTACACTAAAAAAGCAACCCAATAAAAATTGAGCAATTAAACTGAATAGAGACTTCTCAAAGAAAAAATATGAATGGCCAATAATGAAAAATGTTCAACATCATTTGCAATTAGGGAAATGCAAATCAAAACTACACTGAGATTTCATCTAACCCCAGTTAGAATGGGAATCATCAAGAAAACAATAATAAATGCGGGTGAGGATGTGGGAAAACAGAAACTGTTACACACTATTGGTGGGACTGCAAACTAGTACAACCACTATGGAGATCAATGTGGGGATTTCTCAGAAGATTGGGAATGTAACCACCATAAAGCCCAGAAATACCTCTCCTGGGCATCTTTCCAAAGAAATAAAAAACAGAATATTATAGTGATACATGGATATCCATGTTTATAGAAGCACAATTCACAATAGCCAAATTATGGAATCAGCCTAGGTGTCCATCAACAGATGAATGCACCACAAAACTGTGGTATATACACACAATGGAATTCTACTCAGCCATATAAAAGAACACAATCGCTGGGCGTGGTGGCGCACACTTGCAATCCCAGTACTTTGGGAGGTGGAGACCGGAGGATCCAGGTTCGCGGCCAGCCTCAGCTCTCTCTCTCTCTCTCTCTCTCTCTCTCTCTCT
>PVJS01040267.1:0-18522 GCA_004027185.1 Glis glis
GCTTTCACAGTCTTTCTCTTGCCTTTTCGTGTACTACAGTATGTTAGAGTTCTGACTGGCAGCTTCAGGACACCAGGAAGCAAGGGAGCCGCTCTAAAATGTATTTAAAAAAATTTAACCAGCAATCAGATTAAAGGATAAAATCTATTTCTACACAGTACTTACAAGTGAATGAGGCTAGCCAGGTGCAGTGACACACACCTGTAATCCCAACACTTGGGAGGCTGAGACAGGAGGATTGCATGTTTGAGACCAGCCTTGGCAACTTAGTGAGACCATTTCAAAGTAAAAAAATAAAAAGGGCTGGGGTGTACCTCAAAGGAAGAATGCCCCTGGGTTCAATCCCCAGTACTCCTTGCCACCCCCCACCCCCACAAGACAGAAAAGAAAGAAAAAGAGTGAGGCTGCCCACTAGAATTGAGGCTAACTTTTACTTTTACTACACAATATTACTTTAAATGACCCATGGGCCAGGCATGGTGGCACATGCTTATAATCCCAGTACTTGGGAGGCTGAGACAGAAGGATCACAGGTTCGAGATCAGCCTCACAATTCTGCAAGGCTTTCAGGAACCTAGCAAAACCCTGTTTCCAAATAAGAAATAAAATTGGGCTGCGGTATAGCTTGGAGGTAGAACGCCCCTGGGTTCAATCCCCAGCACCAAAAAAAGTAAAACCAAGAATGCTGTGTTTGATAGTTACTGCTGTTGGCATGTAGGCACAGGGCTGTCAATCAGTCTCCCACTCACTCATGCAAAGTCTGTGTAATAACCTGCAGGTAGCCAAAGAATATCTGCTTCTAAGATACCTTACAGACATGAAAAATCAATTTATTTACTTTTGTGGTGCCAGGGATGGAACTCAGGGCCACAAACATGCTAGGGAAGTGCTCTACTACTGAGCAACATCCCCAGCCTGAGCATAAATATTTTAGAAATTTTGTCTACCCATGTTTATTGAAACATACTCTACCTATTAAGGATTGTTGTGGGATGCCCACACGTCAGGTTTCTGACAGATGTGACAAGTCTGGGAGCAGAGGAAACAACTGGTGTCTGAATATGACTCAAACGGCCAGGGGACAATGCAGAATTAAGGCAGGCATTCTTGGCACAGTTTCGATAGGCCGAAGATGCCAAACTATTCAGGGGCCGTAGGATTCCTGTAAAGATAGAGAGAAGTACATACACTCAATGTGATACTCCAACATATGCGTCTATAGATTTAAAATTAAATATCAAGGCAACCAAGTGTTACACAGTGTCCCCAGCTGTGGCCTCACCTGTGACACCCTCACCACCTCTAGTGAGTATAATTTATATGCCATAAAATCAACCCGTTCCAGGTGTTCAACCATCATCATGACCCGGTCTGAGGTGTCCTAGCTCTGTGTCCAGGACCAGAGGCAAGGTGTATGTAAGAATTCTCACCCCCAGGTCTTACATTCGGGGAGCTAGAATCCCACACTCAGTGCAATGGCGCATCAGAGCCACAAACGCTGGGACCCACGAACTGGCAATAGAAGGATTAACGAAGAAAACAGAAGACATATACTTGAGTTCTCTCTCAAAAATAAATATGCCCTTTGGGGAGGAACACAATTTGGGTAGGATGTACAACTTTAGCAAAGGCCTGTGGGCTGAAACAAATACACATGTGAGGGGAGGGGATCAGATCTGCCAGGAGGCTGCACACGGTATGCCTGACTGTGGCAGACATGCCTGGGGAGAAGGGGTGGGAAATGAGGTGGGGCCAGTGGGAAGGCAGGGGTCAGAGGACAGGGATGTGGGGGCAGGATGCAGGCATCTTTTCTTTGGAAGGGGTGTAATGGGGATTGAACCTAGGAGCATTCATTCCACCTGAGGTACACCCTCAGTCCTTTTTATTTTGAAACAGGGTCTTGCTAAGTTGCTGAGGGTCTCACTAAGTTGCTGAGGCTGGCCTCAAACCTGCAATCCTCCTGTCTCAGTCTTCCAAGTACTGGGATTACAGGTGTGTACCATGTACCCAACTAAGATGCAATCTTCTTTATCGATACTTTCCATTATGACCACTATGCAAATGAGAATCACTCACAGAGCTGACTTCACTCATCCATTCATTCATCATCTATCTTGTGGTACTGGGAATCGATCGCCCATCCATCCATCCATCCATCCATCCATCATCTATCTATCATCTATCTATCTATCTGTCTGTCTTTCTGTCTGTCTTGTGGTACTGGGGATTCAACCCAGGGGCATTCTACTTCTGAGCTACACCCCCACCCTATTTTTAAAAAATTTTTTATTGCACCAGGTATGGCGGCACATGCTTGTAATCCCAGTACTTGGGAAGCTGAGACAGGAGGATTGCAGGTTTGAGGACAGCCTCAGCAAGTAGTGAAACTCTCATCAATCTAGCAAGAACCTGTTTCAAAATAAAAAGCTGGGCATGGTGGCGCATGCTTGTAATCCCAGTACTTGGGAGGCTGAGACAGGAGGATTGCAAGTTCACAGCCAGCCTCAGCTACTTAGTGAGGCCCTCTGCAACTTAGTGAGACCCTGTTTCAAAATAAAGAATAAAAATAGGGCTGAGGGTGTAGCTCAGAGGTAGAATGCCCCTGGGTTCAATCCCCAGTTCTGCAAAAACAAAAAACAACAACAACAAAAAAAAGCCGGGCGTGGTGGGGCATGCTTGTAATCCTAGTACTTGAGAGGCTGAGACAGGGGGATTGCAGATTCGAGGACAACCTCAGCAAATAGTGAGATTCTCATTAACCTAGTGAGACCCTGTTTCAAATAGGACTGGGGGTGTAGCTCGGAGGTAGAATGCCCCTGGGTTAAATTCCCAGTGCCACACACAGAGTAGTCCTTTTTTGACGGAAGCATCATATAGCACATGACTGCATGTATTAGCATGTGGCAGAATAAAGACAGAACACTTAAAACCCTTATTTTGCTTTTCTCTTATCCATCAAAAATAAAAATTTTCCTCAGGTGTGGTGGGACAAGCCTGCAAGCTACTCAAGAGTGTGAGGTAGGAGGATTGCAAGTTTGAGGCCGGCATAGGCAACTTAGCAAGACCTTGTCTCAAAATAAAAATAAATAATAAATAAATAAAAAAGGCTGGGGATATAGCTTAGTCAGTGGTAGAGCTCTTGCCTAGCATGCACGAGGTCCTGGGCTCAATCCCCAGCATGACCAAAAAAACATGCTAGGGTTAGAGAAGACATATGTATAGATGAAAAAGGATACAGATGCCCAAAATATAAAAGGAACTATTAGTGCCGGGCGTGGTGGCACACGCTTGTAATCCCAGTACTTGGGAGGCGGAGACCGGAGGATCCGGGTTCGCGGCTAGCCTCAGCTACTTAGTGAAGCCCTCCGCAACTTTGTGAGACCCGGTTTCAAAATAAAGTATAAAAAATAGGGCCAGGGGTGTAGCTCGGAGGTAGAATGCCCCTGGGTTCAATCCCTGGTACTGCAAAAAAAAAAAAAAGGAACTATTATAAATCAGTAAGACAGTCCAATAGAAAAATGACCGATTTTTTAAAAAAGTGCTGAGGATCAAAGACCAAAATATTTAAGTAGATATTTCATAAAAGAAATCAAAAGGTCAATACACATGGGTAAACATAATAAGACTCATTATTAATCAGAGGCATGTATTTAAACCTCAGTGAGATAACTACATAGCCATCAGACTGACAAAATTTGCAGGTGTGACAACACCAAGTGTTGGTGAGGCTGTGGAGCCTCCACTACTGGGGTAACTGTAACTAGGCACATCACTTTGGAAACAGTTTGGCAATATCAGACAATGCTGAATATCCTCATACTCTCTGACCCTGCAGACCCACAGCTAGTTTGACACTTAAACACACACCCCTTAGAAACACACTTGCACTCAAGCACCAGGACACAAGATCAATCAGCTTTGTACATCATGGCCTCCAAAATGGAAACACCCAAGTATCCACCAGTGGTAGAATGGAGGGAGAATCGTGGAATAGTCACGTAAGCCAATACTATACTATAGTGACGAGACAGCATTGCGGCTACATGCAAAATGAATAAATCTCATAAAGAGGCTGGTCACTAGAGCACATACATATTCCATAGGTACTGCAGAATTCCACTCATGTAAAGTTCAAAACCAGGCAAAACTTGCCAGGTGTGGTGGCACACGCCTGTAATCCCAGTACTTGGGAGGCTGAGACAGGAGGATTGCAGATTCGAAGACAGCGTCAGCACACAGTGAGACTCTCATCAACCCTGTGAGACCGTATTTTGAAATAAAAATAAAAAAATTAAAATAGGGCTGGGGGTGTAGCTCAGAAGTAGAATGTCCCTGGGTTAAAGAAACACACAAATAGGCAAAATTAACAGTATGGTATTGAGAGATGCAAGACAGATGCTAAGGCTACTACCGGAAAAAATAGGCAAGATAATTATAAAAACTTTATATTTGTAGGAAGTAGGAAACTGTGAGCAGGGAGATGCACAGGGGGCTTGTCTTGACCTGGGAGCTAGTTACACAGGTGATTGCTTTAGAGCTTTAAGCCATTCATGCACGTTATATGCATTTTTTCTATATGAGTATCACATTTGTGTGTGTGTGTGTGGTGCTGCGGATTGAACCCAGGGGTATTCTACCTCTGAGCTACACCTCAAGTCCTATTTTTTATTTTGAAACAGGGTCTCACTAAATTGCTGAGACTGGCTTTGAATCTGTGGTCCTCCTTTCTCAGCCTCACAAGTATTGAGATTTCAAGCATGCACCACCACGCCCAGCTTCTCACTGAATTTTATTCTAATATATTTCATGCGAAAGTAATTTACTGATAGGCGTGGTGGTGCACACCTGTAATCCTAGTACTGGGGAGGCTGAGACAAGAGGATTGCAGGTTGGAGGCCAGCCTCAGCAACTTCACGAGACCCTGTCTCAAAATAAAAAATAATAAAAATAGGGCTGGGGGTGTAGCTCAGAAGCAGAATGCCCATGGGTTCAATCCCCAGTACCAAAAAAACAAACTTGCTGATCATCCTATATTTGAATGATTCTTGACTTTTTCACAAGTCCTGCCTTCCCCCCGTCAATAAGTCGTTATGCCCACCCTTGTACTGAGGGTGGTGTTATAAATTTAGCCACATGCCTCTTAAGCCCACTGTGTGCCCGGCACCAGGCAAGACACTTTGCACGCCTGAGTTCACTTAATCCTCAGTTGGGTGCTAATAGCCCCATTTTATAGCTGTAGAATCTAAAAATCAGACGCTCAGGTCGAAGGTGGAGAGCGGCGACCCTCGCCTGTAAGTCAGGAAGGCGGGACCTGCTTGGCTCCCTCGCGGGTTCTAGGAAGGCGCGGCGGAGGACGCGGGGCGGCGGGGCCGCAACGCGCCCGGGGCTCGGAGCAACGCGGGCCTCGAGCCATGGCCCTGCCTTTCCTGTCAGCGGCCAAACTAAACGCCCGCTGCGTCCCGCCAGCGCCCGGCTGCCGAAGCACAAATGGCACATCGCTCCCACCTGAGGCGGCTCTCAAGGCGCCCGCGAAGACGGAGGCGGCCATGTCCCCAGCCGCGACTACGGCGGCCGCGGCGGGTCTAGCCGCGCCAGAGCGCGAGGGCCGCCGGGAACGCAGTGGGCGGGGCCAGGAGGAGGGAGGGGCGTGGCCAGCGCGACCTTCACAGCGGGCCTACTGCGCAGGTGCCGGGTCGTCTTTGGCGGAGGGGAAGACTGCGCTGAATACAGTGTTAGGTGCAGAGTAGGCTGTTTTTTTGTTTTGTTTTCTTGTGATAATGGGAATTTGAACCCAGGAGCATTCTACCTCCGAGCTATTTTTACTTATTTACATGTGGTACTGGGGATGGGACGCAGGGCCCCCAGCCCTATTTTATTTTTTAGCTTGAAACAGGGTTTCGCTAAGTTGTTGAGGCTGGCCTCGAACCTGCCACCCTCCTGTCTTGGCCTCCCAAGTATTGGTGTGAGCCATCACGCCTGGCTTTTTTTGGTTCTGCTTTTTCAGACAGGGTCTCCCAGTGTTATCCAGGCTGGCCTCTAACTCCTGGGCTGATGCCACTGCACCCGGATTCTCAAAAAGTTTTTGGGCATGTGATTGAAACATCCAGCTATTTAAAGTACATTACATAGCCGGGTGTGGTTAAGTATGTTTGTAATTCCAGTACTTGGGAGGCTGAGCCTGGAGGATCCCGGGTGTGCATCCAGCCTCACCAACTTAGTGAGACCTGTTTCAAAACAAAAAATGAAAAAATAGGGTTGGGGGTGTAGTGTAGCTCAGAGGTAGAATGCCCCTGGGTTCAATCCCCAGTACCCCCCCTCCACATACACGCACACGACATAATTGTAACAATTTCTTGCTTTCTTATTATTTTAGATAATAAAACTGTTATTCTCCCAAAGAGATAATAGTATAAATGGAAAACTATCAATATTATGAAAATTATTTTGCAAAAAATGGCAACTATAATCAAATGAATGTAAATATCCTAAAGATATTACTGTGTGTGTGTGTATGTGGTACTGGGGATTGAACCCAGGGGTATTCTATCTCTGAGTTACACCCCCAGCCCTATTTTTTAGTTTTATTTTTTAATTTTTGGTACTGGGGATTGAACCCAGGGGCATTGTACCTCTGAGCTACACCCCCAGCCCTATTTTATTTTTTGTTTTGAAAACAGGGTCTCACTAGGTTGCTGAGAGTCTCTCTACATTGCTGAGGTTGTCCTCAGACCTGTGATCCTCCTGTCTCTGCTTCCCAAGTACTGGGATTACTGGCATGCACCACCATGCCCAACTCTCCTTATATTTTCAAAGACAAAATTGCATCATCTGACCTCTGCGTCCATTGTAACACCCCTTTTTCTTTCTTTCCTTCTTTTTTTTTTTTTTTTGTATGTGTGTGTGTGTGTGGTACTGGGGATTGAACCCTGGACCGGTCTACCTCTGAGCTACACCCCGCCTCCTTTAAATATTTTCATTTTGAAACAGGGTCTAAGTTGTGGAGGGCCTCACTAAATTGCTGAGGCTGGCCATGAACCTGTGATTCTCCTGTCTCGGCCTCCCAAGTACTGGGATTACAGGCATAAGCCACCACACCCGGCTTATTATTTTGAACCAGGGTCTCGCCAAGTTGCTGAAGCTGGTCTCAAATCTGAGATCCTCCTGTCTCAGCCTCCCAAGTACTGGGATTACAAGCGTGCGCCACCACGCCCGGCTGTACATGTTATATTTTGGTTACAGGCACCGTAGAATAGTTTGGAGAGTGTTTCTGCACTGACTTCCTCATCTTCCAACCCATGCCACAAATTGCGGCCAAAATTATCTTCTTGAAACGACGAAGAAAGCAGTGTGGTTCAGTCTGGAAGGAGAAGCCGTGGAGTCTGAAGAATATGGGTTCCCATCCCCGCTTTGTCGCTGTTAAGATCCGCTACCGCCTCGCTCCGCACCACGGTCCGCCCGCGCGGGTTCACCGGTCTCCCGCAAGCAGGATCACCCCTGAAGAGACAAACGCGCAAACCTAGACGCCTCCATTGTCTACGTAATCGTGGCCAAATCGATTTCCTTCTACGAAGTACCCAGCTGACAGAGACCGACGAGATGCTTTCTTCCTTTAATTCTCCTACCAGTCGCACCGTCCGTTTCCGCGTGCTGCTGAAGACTTAATTTCAAACCTTCCCTCATCTGTTCACCTACTAACCCAGCTTCCTGCAGCCGACTGAACGCGAGCGCGACCCGGAAGGAGAACCCGCCCTTCCGCCTCGGGGGCGGGGCGAGACGGGGCCGCGCGTGCGCAATGGCGCGGGCCACTCTTCCGGTGGCCCGGCGCGGCGGCAGTGCGGACGGGGTCACGCACGCACGCACGCGCGCCTGCCCTGCTTCTCTGGCGCCTCCGCAGCCGCTCCCTCCTAGTCTGGCAGCGCCGTCCCCTTGACCGGGATGCTGCGGGCCTGTCAGTTGTCCGGCGTGACCGCCGCCGCCCAGGTGAGCGCGGGGGCTCCGGAGCGCGCGGGAGCAGGCCGACTCGGGGCCACCGACGGGGACGGGTGGCTGGGGCGCGGCTGGAGCGGCCCGCGGACCGTTGCTGGCGGCGACCGGGGCGCACGGCCTGGTCAGCGCCGCGCCTCGCCGCGCCGCGGGGTCGAGGGCCAGTCCCCGCTGCTGGCGTCCGGGCGCCGGTTGGGCGCGTGGCGGGTGTCCAGCCTGAAGGTCGAGGCGGGGAACTACAGTTCCCGGCAGGACGTTCGGAGCCGGGCTCTTTGCATCTTTAATGAGGAGCTGTCCGGACCGCTGGACAGGATCGGCGTTGTAGGGGTCAAGGCTGAGATCCCCCGGGAGGGACTGCTTTTCTTTCGTAGCTGAGAACACTTCTGAGCTATTCTTACTCTTAAAAAGCGATAGAGTTTTCGTGTCTGGAGCTCAGTCTACCTGGTACTTGAGGAAGGACGGGAGTCATGACCTTGTGCTCATTTCTGGGATTAGCTGGGGATACGTCTCCAGTCGGTGGGACATCTGTGGCTGACATTCAAGGAGCCTAGACACCCAGTTGTGTTTTGTTTTAGTTTTGCATAGCAGTCAGTTTAACTTTCTAAAACTGAAAATACAAAAGTCAGTTTTCACTTCACGATTTTAAGAAAGCTGTTATTTTGGCAACATGCTGTATGGCAAAACAGTGTGATTTGAGTAACGAATAAAATCGTTAGGCTTAGTGAATTACATCATTAACGTCAAGCTTTGTTTTTTGCAAGTTTTCGTCTCTTGGTATTTATTGTTGGGGTAACAGTAACAGCCTGTTTCATAGGGAAGTGGGACCTTATTTTCTATTGCTGTGTAACAAATACCACGAATTTAGCTGCTTAAAACAACACCCATTGATTATCTTATACTTTCTGTAGGATAGAAGTCTCTGCATGAATGAACTGCGTTCTCTGCCCAGAGTTATACAAGGCTGCAATCAGAAGTACTGACCATGCTGTGGTTCTTATTTGGAGATGAGGGTCTTTTACCAACCTCATGTAGCTTGTTGGCAAAATTCAGTCCCTTGTAGCTGTAGAAGTGAAGCCCAAGTTTTCTTGGTAGCTCTTGCTCACCACTTGCTGCAGCTTCTAGAGGCTGCCAGCAGTTTCTTGCCACAAGGCCCCCCAGAGGCCATTCATAATATGGATGTTTACTTTCTTGCAGGAGCTTGCCTCTGACTTCAAAATCTCTTATTTCTGTCTTTGTTCTCTAGATCCAGATTTAAAAGGCTTATGTAATTAGGCTGGTCCCATCTAATAACTTCTCACAATTAATTTAGAGTCAACTTTTTGAGGTCCCAATTAGGAAATAAGAAAACTAGTTAAAAGTTCTTTTTTTTTGCGGTACCAGGGATTGAACCCAGGGGCGTTCTACCTCCGAGCTACACCCCCGGCCCTATTTTTTATACTTTATTTTGAAACCGGGTCTCACGAAGTTGCGGAGGGCCTCACTAAGTAGCTGAGGCTGGCCGCGAACCCAGATCCTCTGTCTCCGCCTCCCAAGTACTGGGATTACAAGGGTGTGCCATCAAGCCCGGCCTAGTTAAAAGTTCTTAATAAAATATTATTTGCTTCTAGCATGCAGCCAAGATTTCTAAACTTCTTGAAATTGCTATCTTATAAAAAATTTACTGGTTTATTCTGTCTCCTCAATCATTCCATAGCATTTGATAGTGTTGCTTTGTATACCTGCACTTTTGGCTTCTCTCATGTACTATCTTGGGTCCTGTCTTACCCTTTGTCTCCTTGTTTTCTTTTATCGAGTCTGTTTTTTTTGTACCTCTAAACATACCCCCTCTTTATATACTCTCTTACTAGGGATTACGTTAACTCTCAGAACTTCAGTCCCTAAGCAGATGACTCTCTAGCCTCCTTTTTAGCTTTGTACTCAAAATTTCTGAATTCTTGTTGGATTTTTATCAATTTACCCAGACTATTCCACTTCATCAAACTGCATCTTTTTATTTATTTGTTTTTTTTTTTTGTGGTACTAGGAATAGAACACAGGGGGTACTCTACCACTGAGCTACACCACCAGCCCTTTTTTATTATTAAGTTGCCCAGTTGCTGGGATTACAGGTGTGCACCACAGCATCTGCTTCAAACCCCATCTTAAATGTCTTCCTGCTTTTGCAGTTTCCCTTCTGGAGACATTGTTAACATAGTGGTTAGTGAAGGCTTTTTTAAAAAGCAAACATACCATGTCATGCCCTTCAGTGACATCCCATCACATTCAGAGTAAAACCTAGACTTCTTAACCACACCCCCAGGCCCTTCATGACCTGGCTCCTTTCATATCTCATTTTTCGACTCTGCCTCACTCTGTTCTTTTGGTGTCTCCGGCATGTGCTTCTTTTTCATTTGGCGTTTCTTTTGCTCTGAACTCTTCCCATACAGCTTTACTTAGCTCGCTCTCTTTGTGCAGGTATTTTCTCACCTAGCACCTTTCCTTGAGGGAGGCCTTCCTTATCTAAAATAGACTCAGGACCAGACTTCCCTTCCTTGCATCACTCTGTCTTTACCCTTACCCTACTTTGTTTCACTTTGTGACTCTTAGCACTACCTGGCATTATAATGTATATTATGTAAATGTGAGCTCCACAAGAGGACTGTGTCCATATTGTTCACAGCTATATTCCCAGTACTCAACAATAGTCCATCTTAGTAGATGCTCAATAAATATTTTTGACTTTTTTTTTTGCGGTACCGGGGATGGAACCCAGGGGCATTCTACCTCCGGGCTACACCCCCAGCCCTATTTTTTATTCTTTATTTTGAAACAGGGTCTCACTAAGTTACGGAGGGCCTCACTAAGTAGCTGAGACTGACCGTGGAACTGTCTCAGCCTCCCTAGTACTGGAATTACAAGTGTGTACCACCATGCCCGGCTTTTTTGACATGTTTGAGTGAAAGAATACATATGTTCTGTGAACTTTATCTCCCCCACACCCCCCGGTAGATTTTGGAACCTCCGATGGTGTAGTTAGGCTTTCCAGAGAAACAGACCAAATAGGATGTGTGTTTGTGTGTATGTGTATACATAGACACATACATGTACGTACACATATACGTGTATATATGTGTGTGTGTGTATATATACACATATATATGTATATATATGTCCTCACAAAGTTATGCATAAATATTTGTTATGAGGATGCAGTTCATATAGTTATGGAGCCTGGCAAGCCCGAAGTCTGCAGTGTGCTGGCAGACTCAAGACCCAGGAGAGCCGGGGTGCAGCCTCTGACTGCAGGCCCGCATCCTGGAGACTCAGGAGAGCAGATGGCACAGTTCCAGTCTGAAGGCAGTGTGCTGGAGAGTTCCTTCTTGTTTTTCTTTTCCTATTTAAGCCTTCAACTGATTGGATGAAGCCTACCAACACTATGGAGGGCAATCTCCTTTACTCACCCTTCACCTATTTAAATGTCAATCTTATCCAAAAACATCTGCCAACTTGACCCAAAATTAACCATCACAGATCATATCTACCTTCTTCTTTATGTGTGGGCTCATCATCCTTGAATTCCTTACATGTGGTTGTTCAGTAAAAATGGGTTGTTCTTTCTTTCCCAAAATGTAATTTACAACTCAGATTCTTCCTAAGTTTATTTCCCAGACCTAACATCTTTCTTCTCTTAGTTCTAATAATTGCATCACCAGGCCCAACCTTTTTTCTTTCTTTTTTTTTGGTGGTACTGGGGATCGAATCCTTTACCCTCTGAGCTACATCCCCACCCCTGTTTTATTTTTTATTTTGAAACAGGGTCTCTCTAAGTTGCTGAGGCTGGCCTCCAACCTGCAATCCTCCTGTCTCAGTCTCCCAGTACGGGGATTATATGCAGGCCCAAACTACAGATTTGGGAGAGATCATTTGCATATGTGGTATTCTTTTCTGCTTATACCTTTAGAGAAGAGGGAAGCCAAGCATGGCGGTGCATTTCTGTTTGAAAACAGTCTCAGCAATTTGGGCCCTCAGAAACTTAGAACGTGTTTCAAAACAAAGAATAAAAAAAAGGCTTGGGGGTAGAGCTTGGAGATAGGATGCCTCTGGATTCAATCCCCAGTACCACAAAAAAAGAAAAAAAAGAAGAAGAAAAAAACATTGTTTTTGAGGGTCAACCAAGCCAGCTTATTTAACTAATACCAAGTCTGATAGCCTGTCTAGTTTAGAAATAAATTTGCCTATCGTAGAGGTAGGCTGCCAACCACATGTGCTAGAAAGGAGTTCAGTTGGTCCTGCAGCCTGCTGTTTGCTTGTGCCCATACTAGACTCCTTTTCATTATTCCTCATTTCCATATGCCTAGACAGGTGGCTTTCAAACCACTTTGAAATATGTAGTATATAATTTAGTACACCTGAGTGAGAATATATATAGTATATTCACATTTACATGCAAGAAAAACTAAAGTATCAAGTTTAGTTTTTTGCCATGCTAATTACAGTCATTTACAAAATTGAAGGCCACTTTTCTCTTATAGAATATGTTTATACTGAGAGATAATGTTTCAATATCAAACTTACTGGATTTTTTGTGGGATATATTTTTAACCTTAATGTATGGTTCTTATAAAATAGTTTTAAGTTAACCATTAGCAAAGTTATGTTGTTGCATATTAATCTGTATTTCAAATGCAGCAGTGGCAGTTAACTTCTGGGTGCGTTTTGTTTGTGTGGAAGGAAACCTCATGACAAAATCCACCAAAATGTCAATTATAGCAATCAGCAACATCTATAGAGGAAACCTGGAACCTCCAAATAGGATTCTTATGAAGACTGTTCTGTTAGTCTCCATTTCCAGGTTGTAATGGTGGGTTGTGTTTCTTTGGGGGGGATACTGGGCATTGAACCAGGGGCATTCTACCTCCAAGCTATACCCGCAGCCCTATTTTATTCTTTATTTTTGAAACAGGGTCTCACTAAGTGGCAGAGGGCCTCACTAAATAGCTGAAGCTGGCTGCGAACCTGCGATCCTCCTGTCTCAGCCTCCCAAGTACTGGGGTTACAAGCGTGTGCCACCACGCCCTGCCCCAGCCCCTTTTAAATTTTTTTTTTTTTATTTTGAAACAGGGTCTCGCTAAGTTGTTGAGGCTGGTTTGGAACTTGCGATCCTCCTGTCTCAGCCTCCCAGGTACTGGGATTACGGGTGTGCATCACCATACCCTGCTGTATTTTCTTTATATAAGTTCACTTCAGTTTGGTACAGCTAAGGAATAGATGATTTATACAAGAATATCGTGTGAGAGTTGTATCTTTTCTTTTGCCTTTTTTAAAATTTTTGTGGTGCTGGGGATTGAACCCAGGAGCATTCTTTCTCCAAGCCATACTCCCAGCTCTATTTTATTTTTACTTGGAAATAGGGTCTCACTAAGTTGCTGAGAGCCTTGCTAAGTTACTGAGGCTGGCTTTGAACCTGGGATCCTCCTGCCTCCAAGTACTGGGATTTCAGGCACATGCCACCACTTCAGGCTCCTACTTTTTTGTTGTTGTTGTTGTTTGTTAAAATCATGTTTCTGTGGGGGTTAGAAGCATTAATGCTAACTTTATAATACTTACACAAAGTTACATGTCAAGGCAAATTGCTTTGAAACAATATTGTCCTTTCTATATGGTAGATCTTTATTAAGAAAAAGGAATTCAGGAACTAAAAAGTAGCCAATATTTTCTGTGTTGACATAGATGATATGTAGGCTACTTAAAGAGATAGTATAACTTGGTGCTTAAGAGAGAGCGCTCTCTAGCCAGGTGGAATGCGCGCCTGTAATCCTAGCACAGGAGGCTGACACAGAGGGAGGATCGCGGGTTTGATGAGGCAGTAACTTAGACCCTGTTTCAAACTAAAAAGGGCTGGGGCAGAGCTCAGAGGTAGAACGTCCCTGGGTTCCATCCCCAGTAAAAAAAAAAAAAAAACACGCGCACACGCGCTACCCTAGAGGCAGACCTCGTATTTGGCATGATTTCTTTGATATGACACCAAAAGCACAAGCAACAAAAGAAAGATAAATTGAACTTCATCAAAATTTAAAAGTTTTGTTCACCAAAGGACACTCAAGAGAGTGAAAAGGGGCCGGGCGTGGTGGTGCACGCTTGTAATCCCAGTACTTTGGGAGGCGGAGACCAGAGGATCCGGGTTCGCGGCCAGCCTCAGCACTCTCTCTCCCTGTCTCTCTGTCTCTCTCTTTCTCTTTCTCTCTCTCTCCTTAGTGAGGCCCTCCACAACTTTGTGAGACCCAGTTTCAAAAATAAAATATAAAAAATAGGGCCGGGGGCGTAGCGTGGAGGTAGAACGCCCCTGCGTTCAATCCCCAGTACCGCAAAAAAAAAAAAAAACAAGCAAACAAACAAAAAAAAAGAGAGTGAAAAGAATGAGAAAAAATATTTTCAAATCATATATCGGATATGGGTCTAGTGTCTAGAATATGTAAAGAACTATAATTTAATCACAAACACAACCCAAATAAAAAATAGATAATGGAGTTGAATAGCTATTTTATCCAAAACAGATATGCAATGACCAAAAGCACATGGAAAGATTCTTTTGTTTTTTAATTCTTTATATTTTATTTTGAAACAAGGTCTCAGTAAGTTGCTGAGACTGGCCTCCAACCTAGGATCCTCTTGTCTCAGCCTCCCAAGTACTAGGATTACAGGCATGCGCTACCACGCCCAGCTATGGGAAGATTCTTAACTCCTTTGACACTAGGGAGGTGCAAGTCAAGATGACAATGAGATACCCAGTTTACACTTACTAGGATGATTATAATAGAAAGTAATAAATATTGCTGAGGATATGGAGAAGTCAAAACACTCATACTTTGCTAGTGGGGATGAAAAATAGTGCAGCTGCTAGGGAAAATAATTTGGCTGTTCCTCATTAATTTAAATGTAGAATTATAGCCGGGCGTGGTGGCGCACGCTTGTAATCCCAGTACTTTGGGAGGCAGAGACCGGAGGATCCAGGTTCGTGGCCAGCCTCAGCTCTCTCGCTCTCTCTCTCCCTGTCTCTCTACCTGTCTCTCTCTCTCTCTCTCTCCTTAGTGAGGCCCTCCGCAACTTCCTGAGACCCAGTTTCAAAATAAAGTATAAAAAATAGGGCTGGGGGCGTAGCGCGGAGGTAGAACGCCCCTACGTTCAATCCCCGGTACCACACACACACACAAAATAGGGCCGGGGGTGTAGCGCGGAGGTAGAAAGCCCCTGGGTTCAATCCCCGGTACTGCAAATAACAAAAAAAAGTAGAATTATTATATGACCCTATAATTCCTTCCAAAAGAATTGAAAACAAATGTTCAAACAAAAACTTCTAGGTGAGTGTTCATAGTAGTACTATTCATAATAGCCAGAAGATTGAAACAACCCAGATGTCCATCAGCTGATGACTGGAGAAACAAAATGTGCTGTATTCATGTAATGAAATATAATCAGACATGAAAAAAAGAATGAAATAACCAGGCATGGTGGTGCATGCTTGTGATCCCAGGACTCGGGAGGCTGAGACGGGGGCATCACAGGTTTGTGGCCAGCCTCAGCTACTTGTGAGGCCCTCTGCAACTTAGTGAGACCCTGTTTCAGAATAAATAATGAAAAACCAAGCTGGGGGTGTAACTCGGAGGTAGAATGCCCCTGGGTTCAATCCCCAGTACCCCCCAAAAAAAGATTGAAATACTTGCTAGATAGATGATACATGTTACAACATGGATGATCATGGAAAATATACTAAGTGAAAAAAAGCCAGGCACAAAAGGCTGTGTGTTGGATGATTCCATTTTTACAAAATATCCAGAATAGGCAAATTCATAGAAACAGAAAGCAGATGGTGCTTGCCGGAGGTTGGGGAGTTGGAAAATGGGGGATAACTGCTTAATGGTATGAGATCTCCTTTTGGAGTGATGAAAGTGTTTTAGAACTAGATAGTGGTGTAGTTGTACAGCATTGTAGAAGTACTAAATACCCATGAATCATACACTTTAAAGTGGTTAAAATGGTGAATTTTATGCCTAGTGAATTTTACTACATACCAGGTATTTGCAGATGGCCAAAATCAGAGATAGACACACACACACCCCAAACCTGAAGAGGCATCCATTGGCCAAGGATGAGACAATGTGAGTTTTTAAAAAGATGATAATTTCAATTGATTTAAATCCATCAAAAGTGTTAAAATCAGTGAATTTAAAAAATACCATTCTTGTTAGCTATGCCTACCTAACAGGCTGCCCTGAGTTTGGGGTAAAATAGCAGTATTGATTGGCTCACTCAGTTGTAAGGGTGCCCGGGCTCAGCGGGTCAGTTCTTGCTCAGTGATCCTCATGAGGCTGCGGTCAGATCGTGGCTAGTGCTAGAGTCTTGTCTTCCTCTCATTCCTGGCAGACGACACTGGCTGCAGCCGACACCTCAGCTGGAACCGTCGGCGGGATTGCCAGTGTGTGGCAGCTTTATGTGTTTAGGTTTCTTCTTTACAGTTTGGCAGCTGGGTTGCAAGAGCAAGTGCGACGAGGCAGGACCAGGAAGAGGCTGCACGCCCTGTGTGTCCTAGTCTCCGCAGGCACAGAGCATCACTTCCACTGCCCTCTGTCAAGGGAAGGGCAGACAGCATGCATTTTTGAGAGAAGATAGCACATTTCTGGAAGAGTGTATGGTACAGAAATGTGGTTTCAGTCGGTTTTGACCAATACACTTAGCCCACTGGCCACACAGTTGACATCCGTCCCACGGGCAGTTACCTGCACGGCCTTGCGCAAGACCTTCCGGAGTCAGTGTTAGGACTGGGATCTTTTGATCTACAGCAGATCCTAACACAGACAAGGCATCTTGGAGTTGGTCCTTAGGGTATAGTCCTTGAGGCCTTTCTCTTTTGATCTAAAAACCAGTGAAAAGCTGGGCGCGGTGGTGCACGCTTGTCATCCCAGTACTTGGGAGGCTGAGACAGGAGGATAGCAGGTTCGTGGCCAGCCTCAGCTACTTAGTGAGGCCCTCCGCAAGTTAGGAAGACCCTGTTTCAAAATAGAGAATAATAAATAGGGCTGGGGGTGTAGCTCAGAGGTAGAATGCCCCTGGGTTCAATCCCCAGTACTGCAAAAAATATATATAAATAAATAAATAAATACAAACTAAAATAGGGCTGGGGGTGGAGCTCAGGGGTAGAATGTCCCTGGGTTCCACTCCCAGTACCCCCCCACACAACAAATACACACATACATGCACACACACACACACACAAATGTGTTTCATGGTAAAATAAAATTTTTTTGCCAAGTGAAGGTATTTTTAATGAAAATATTATTTCTGTATTATCAACCCTAAAAACCTCGCAGATTTTTAAGACTGTCTTGGTTGTGATGTGTCGTGATGTTTTCTTCTTCAGGGTTGTCTCTGTGGGAAGTTTGTCCTCCGTCCGTTACGACCATGCCGTAGATACTCTACTCCAAGCCGTTCTGGGTATGTAGGCTGCCTCTCTGAAACAAGCTTTTCACTGTGTGCGTTAAGGGGTGTTTGTCTGTGCTTTCCTTGAATATGGGAATAGCTGTTTAAAACCTTTTATTAAGGAACACAGTAGTCCCCCTTTATCCATAGTTTTAGTTACCTGTGGTCAGCTTGCGGTATATCCTACATCATAACAAGAAAGGTGAATACTGTACAGCCTGATATTTTGAGACCACATTCACATAACCTTTTTTATAGTACATTGTTACAGTTGCTCTATTTTATTATTAGTTATTGTTGTTAATCTCCTACTGTGCCTAGTTTATAAATTAAGCTTTATCATAGGTACATGTGTGTAGAAAGACAGCATATTCAGGGTTGGTGCTGTCTACATTTTCGGCATCCACCGCAGGTCTTGGAATGTGTCCCCCTCGAATAAGGGCGACTGTACATGCACCAAAGCTTTGCTGTGATGTTTGTGGGATCCCTCTGGAGCACTGTTTGTAGGTGAACATTCCTTAGTGCTGCTCCTTTGGTTCTTTGGTAATTGAATGGCATCTGAGGTCAGCTCCTTCATCCTCCAAGTGCTGTCTCCCATTCTATGCCAGGAGCAGCAAGTTGTAGCTTAAACGAGTATTTATTAGTTCTTCTTGGCATTTTAGTGTTTTATATTTGTAAAGGGTTTACTTTATTATATTTATAGAAATGCTTGATTAAGGAAAAGGAGCCTTAAAAGTTAGTGATAATTCTTTTTGGGAGGTCTGAGGGAATATTGTGAACGTCTTGAGCTTTAAGTTTTTTAAATTTATTTATTTATTTTGTGGCACTGCGGGTTGAACCCAGGGGCATTCTACCTCCAAGCTACATCCCCAGCCCTATTTTATTTTTATTTGGAAACATGGTCTTGCTAGGTTGATGAGAGTCTCACTAGCCGGGCGTGGTGGCGCACGCTTGTAATCCCAATACTTTGGGAGGCAGAGATTGGAGGATCCGGGTTCGCGGCCAGCCTCAGCTCGCTCGCTCTCTCTCTCTCTCTCTCTCTCTCCCTGTCTCTCTCTCTCTCTCTCTACTTAGTGAGGCCCTCTG
>PVJS01040268.1:0-18522 GCA_004027185.1 Glis glis
TATAGGATCATATCATCTGCAAATAGAGATAATTTTAGCTCTTCTTTTCCTATTTGAATTCCTTTGATATCCTTCTCCTGTCTTATTGCTCTGGCAAGAGTTTCAAGGACTATGTTGAAAAGGAGTGGTGATAGTGGGCATCCTTGTCTTGTTCCTGATTTTAAGGGGAATTCTGGCAATTTTTCCCCGTTCAATATGACAAACTTAATTTCTTAAGAAATAATTAGAAAATAAAGGAAGACATTTTTAAAATTCTAGAATCAAATGAACCTGAGGACACAACTTACCAAAATCTCTGGGATATTTTATAGTGTTGAATGCCCACATTTAAAGTCAGAAAGACCCAAATAAACAGCCTAATGATATATCTCAAGGCCCTAGAAAAATCTCAAATCCAACAGAAGGCAGGAAATAATTAAAATTAGAGCAGAAACAAATGAAATAGAGAACAAAAATATAAGAAACAGTAAAAAAAGTTGTTTTATTTTTTGAGAAAACAAGATTGACAAACCCTTAGCTAACTCAAACCATGAGGTCATAAAAAACTTTAACATGCAAGTATCAAGCAATGATATTGAAACAGCAATAAAAAGCCTCCCTACAAAGAAAATCTCATGTTCCAGTGAATTCTCAGATGAATTCTGCAAGAACTTCAAGGAAGACATAGGCCATATGATTCTCAAATTATTTCATGGAATAGAAAGAGATGGAATACTAATTTGTTCTAAAGAGCCAGCATCACCCTGATAACCAAGGCAAATAAAGATACCTTAAAGAAAATAAATTAGAGACCAATTTCTTTAATAGTTCAGATGCAAAAACTCTTTATAAATTGCTTGCAACTTGAATTAACAAATGCCTCAAGAAGATTTTCCACCAAGTAGGTTTTATCAAAGGGATGCAAGTATAACTCAACATACATAAATACACAAATCAATACACAAAGTGCAATTCATCACATAAACAGAATGAATGACAAAACACACATTATCCTATCAATAGAGACAGAAAAAGCATTCAAAAATTCAACACCCTCTCATGCTAAAAACACTGAAGAAACTAGACATCAAAGGAAATTATCTCAACATCATAAAGGCAATTTTTGATAAGCACAAAGCCAATGTCATACTGAAGGGAGGAAAATTAAAAGAATTCCCATTAAAATCAGGAATAAGACAAGGATGCCCATTATCACCACTGATATTTAACACAGTACTTAGAATTCTAGCTACAGTGATAAGGCGAGAGAAAAAAATTGAAGGGATACAAATGTAAAGAAGTAAAATTATATCTATTTGCTGATCGCATGATCTTATACTTAGAAGACCCAATAAAATCAATTAAAAGACAGTTAGAGCTTATAAACAGATTCAGCAGGGTAGCTGACTACGAAATCAACTTACAAAAATCAATATATTTCTATACAGCATTCATCAATCCACTTAAAAAGAAATATGGAAAACAAGTGCATTCATGAGATCTCCAAAAGGAATGAAATACTTAGGTATAAATATAACCAAGGACACAATAGACCTCCACAGTAGAACTAAAACTATAGAACACTGAAGAAAGAAAACAAAGGAGACCTTAGAAGATAGAAACACTGCCCATGTTCTTGGATAGGCAGAATAAACATCAAAATGGTCATACCACCAAAAATGATATAGAGATTCAATATAATTCCTATTTAAATATCAACATCATTCTTTACCTAAATAGACAAAACACTCCTAAAATTCATATAAAAAAAGACAGACTCAGAGTACTCATAGCAGAGTAGCCTTAGCAACAAAAACCACACTGGAGGCATCACAATACCTGACTTAAAACTACGCTAAAAAGATATAGTAATAAAAAGAGCATGGTATTGGCAAAAACAGACACATAGATCAATGGAACAGAATAGAAGATATAGGAACAAAGCCTTACACCTACAACCACTTGATATTTGAGAAAGGCCTCAAAAACACATGCCAGAGAAAGGTAATCTATTCAACAAATGGTGCTAGGAAAAATGATTAACCATATTTAGAAAAATGGAACTAAACCCCAATCTCTCACCCTTTGCAAGACTCAACTCAAGATGGATAAAAGATTTACAAATTACACCAGAGACCTTGCAACTACTAGAAGAGGGGAGAGGACCAACTCTCCAACATATAGACACTGGTAGAAACTTCCTCAATAAGAACCCCAGAGCTCAGAAAATAAAAACAAACGTCAATAAATGAAATTGCACCAGATTAAAAAGTTTCTTTGCAGCAAAGAAAACTATCAAGGATCTAAAGAGAGAGCCAACAGAATGGGAGAAAAAATTTACCAACTACTCCTCTGATAGAGAATCTATCTAGCAATCAGAAAAATGCAAATTCTAACTCCAGTTAGAATGCCATTCATCAAGAATACAAACAAAACAAACACTGGTGAGGTTGTGGAGAAATAAGAACTCTTATGCTCCTTTGGTAAGGTTGCAAATTAGAGCTGCCACTATGGAGATCATTATGGAGGTTTCTTAAAAGTCTAGGAATGGTGGTACTATATGACCTAGCTACACCATTTTTGGGATTTTCCCAAAAAACTGAAATCAGATTACTATAAGGATATATACATTTCCATGTTTATAGCCAAACAATTCATGATAGCCAAGCTAAGTAACCAATCTAAGTGTCCATCCGCAGGTGAGTGGATTATGAAATTATGATATATACACACAGTGCAATTCTACTTAGCTAGAAAAAAGAACACAATTATGTCATTTGCAGGAAAATGTATGGATCTCAAGATTATTATGCTTAGTGAGACTGGCCAGTGACAGAAAGTGAAGGGCCATATGTTTTAATTCATATGCAGAAGCTGGAGAGAAACCAGGAAAAAAGAAGACTTCAGATAAATAAGAGGAGACACTAGTAGAATGTGGGATGGGGAATTGGGGAGGGAGGTGGGGAGGAGAAAGGGGAGATATTGTAATGGAAACTATTCAAATAATCCTTTGTTCATACATGATGTCATCTGTATCAATATAAATATTAACAATGGGGGGATAGAACCAGAGGGTAGCACACAATGAATGTTGTGTTTATATATGTATTTGTCACTCTGACCTCACTATTATGCACTGTAATGTATAATTACAATGCACCAATATTAAAAAGAAATATTCATACATATTTCCAGGTGATAAACTGTGAAAATAAGACTAAAAGTTTAGAATTCAAATAAAGGTAATCATGACTGTATATTAATCATGGAGAATAATAATCAAGAGAAAAAAAGGAACATTGTTTCTTTGTATAATTATTTCCTGGTAAATATATATATATATATATATATATATATATATATATATATATATATACAGTGTTGGGGTTGTATCTCAGAGATAGAATACACCTGTGTTCAATTCCCAGTACGAAAAACAAAAACAAACAAAAGAAAAAATAAAAGCTAAGATACTATTTAAGAAGATTCCATTAGACAACAATAAAAATTTTCCTATGTGTTATTTTACAAGATTTTTTTTAACTTTTAAGGAATGTCAATTTCTCTGGCTCTTGAAAATAGAACATATTGGAGAGGAAAGCAAATCTAAAACTGTTTTTAAGAAGTAGACACAGGAAACACTAAATCAAAATTTAAATTAAAATGCACAAAAAAGAAATACTATTAGCTAATAATCATTTAGAATATCTATGAAAAGCAACTAGATTGTCTGTTACTCTCAGTAGAGAGGTAAATTGTTACACATATGTTAAAAGAAAAAAATCTCAAAATTTGTTCCATTCATAATTTTGAATCACAAATTTAATAAGTTCAAATTCTAAAAATTTTTCAAACGTAAGTAATATATTTTTTTGCAGTACCAGAAATTGAACCCAGAGGCATTCTACCTCTGGGATACACCCCCAGCCCTATTTTTTTATTCTTTATTTTGAACCAGAGTCTCACTAAGTTACAGAGGGCCTCACTAAATAGCTGAGGCTGGCTGTGAACCTGTGATCCTCCTGTCTCAGCCCCCCAAGTACTGGGATTACAAGTGTGCACCACCATGCCCAGTTCATAAGTAATATTTTAAATGATTAATGAAGATAAGTATATCATTATTTATAATTAGAAACAAAGGCAACTGAAAACAACCTAATATCCATCAATGGCAAATATATCTCACTCATAGAATGTTATGATACACTGCTGCTAAAATAATTAGGTAATTCTATATGCACATGTGTGGAAGATGTTCAGGAAAAATGTTCTAAGAAAACTTGACTGTATCTACACAGGTCAGATATTTCCAAACTCATCAGGAAAGTGGTGTATATATTCTATATGCCACATGTGGGTAAATAATGTTTAGGAATTAGGCATGGTGTTGCATGCTTGTAATCCCAGTAATTAGGAGCCTGAGGCATGAGGATTGCAGGTTTGAGGACAGCCTCAGCTAGTGAGACAGTCATGAAATTAGTGAGACCCTTTTAAAAAAATAGAAAAATAGGGCTGGGAGTGTAGTTTGGAGGTAGAATGTCCCTGAGTTCAATCCCAATTACCACAATAAATAAATAAATACATAAATAAATACATAAATAAATAATAAATAAAGTTTAGGAATATAGAACTCATCTCAAGTTGTGAGGTAGAGTTGCTCATGTCAAGAATCCAAAGGTAGGGGATATCCTAGAAAAGGAAAGAGAAAATGGAAAAGATAGCCAAATTCCAGAGAATAGGGATCCTTGATGTTAAAAGTGTTTCCCATCCTTTTGTTCTTTAGTGTCCAAATACATAATTTGAAAAGTAAAATACATATGTTGAAAAGTACAGGTGTGAGAGAAGACAAAATAACTTAAATTTCACCATTCTAACTATAGTTTTGTGCTTTCTAATAGTCATAAACAAGAGGAGGGAAGATAACTTATGTAGATCAAATTCTTAATTTTTTATTAAATTAAATTGAATTGGTCCTAAAGTAGTCTCTGTATATAGTAAATTGTACCCTCATGTAATATGTAAATAAACAGCCATCTAGCTGAGTGTATATTCTTGTAATTGAGTCTCAGCCAATCACAGCAGCTAAGCTTTTATTCAAACACAAGCTGCAAACTACTCAGATATGTCCAGATAGACAAATACTGAGCTGAAATCGGTCTATTATATACATCACTATCTTTTTCTGTCTATAAATACTAGCTTACCATGTGTCTGGGTATATCTCTCTGAACCTTTTCTGTCTCAGGTTTCTGCCCAATTCATGAATTATTTCTTTGCTGAAAATACATTCTGCCAAATTTAATTTTTCTGAAGTTTTCCCTTTAATAACATAAAACTAGCTATTTTGATTACTGAGTTATTTTGTCATATAATTCAACAATAGTAATTTATAATTCCTGTGAAGAAAAATATTCTTGCCCAGGGGATAGGAGGAAGCAAAATCAAAGATTATAAATTTTATGTGAATGATAGAAACAAAAGTGAAGCTATTTAATAATGATGGCTTATAAGTTTTGTTTAATGAACATAGAAGTTGCAAACATATTAGAATTAATGAATATGTGCAGGTAGGAACTTCCTCCATAAGACCCCCAAAGATCAGGAAATTAAAACAATGGTTATTAAATGGGATGACATTAAGCTAAAAATTTCTGTTCATCAAATGATACCATCAAGAGTCTCAAGAGAGAGCCTACAGAATTGGAGATCTTTGCCAGCTATTCCTCTTATAAGAGGATTAATATCTAGGATATATGAAGTACTTAAAAGACTTAACACTAAAAAAATCAAATAAGAAATTGGCAATTGAACTAAATAGACACTTCACAAAAGAATTTAAATGGCTAATACATACATGAAAAAAGGTTCAATATCATGAACAATCAGGGAGATGCAAATCAAAACCACACTAGATTCCATCTAACACCAATTAGAATGGCAATCATTAAGAAGTTAAACAGCAATAAAATACTGGTGAGGATATGGGGAAATAGGAACTCTTCTACACTTTTGGTGGGATTCAAGTTAATACATCCACTATAGGGATCAGTGTGGAGATCCTCAGACATCTGCGAATGGATCCACCATATGATCCAGCTATACTACTCTTGGATATATTTCCAAAGGGACTGAAATCAGAATATTATATTAATATATGCATATCAATGTTTATAGAAGCACAATTCTAACAGCCAAATTATGGAAAAAACTCAGGTGTTCACAAACAGATGAATGGATTACAAAATTATTGGATGTACACATGATGGAATTCTACTCAGTAATCTAGAACAAAATTATGTCATTTGCAGGAAAATGAATGGACCTGTAGAGCATTAAGTGAAATTAGTTAGTCACAAAAAGTGAAGGGTCTTATTTTTTCTCTCTTATGTAGAAGCTAGAGAGTAATCAAAATACCAGAGAAACTTCAGATAATGGAGGAGAAAGTCCAGTGGAGCCAGGGAGGTGGTCTCAGGGAAAGGGGGAGAGGGATAATGAATGAATGAATCACTTCCATTGACATTATGTACATATGTGAAAATAACAGTGTCAATCTCAGTATAATATATGGAAAGGGGGGAGTAGAGAAGGAGCTGGTGAAAGCCTACCAAGTGCTGTGTGCATGTATGTCACTATCACTATGAACTACATTTTGATGTGAGACTATAACACACCAATAAAAGTATAAAAACATTAAAACAATAGCAACAACAAAATAGGTATAGTAGAGCTTTAACTAAGTTTCTGTATTTATCTAATACTAGAGTTGATATTAATACAAATATTTAGAAGAATAAACATTTCCAAAATTTAAAATAAGCAGTACCCAAGGACACTATAGAAATAGAACTTATGCTTTTCTCCTATATAACTTTATACTGCTAATTTTTTCTATTAAAAATAACTTTTGAATATGGCCCATAAGTATTTATATTTTTTCAGTAGTATATATTATTTCTTCTTTTTTATTGGTGCATTGTAATCATACATCTTGATGGGTATCAGGGTAGTAGAAGTATACATACACACATAGGCCAATTAGAACTCCCCTAATCCCCACCCCCATTCCCTCCCCTTCCCTCCTTCTCATGTTCAGCATAGTAGTTGAGTTTGATAAATTTGTTTATGTATATCCTGTGTATTAGGGTGTTTCCCTCTTCCCCCCTCTCATCTTCATCAGTTAGGTCACCTTCTTTGCTAATTTAAGGTCTTTGTCTGGAGTCCCTCCTAAGCCCTATTCTCCCTAGCTTCCATATATTAGGATGTGCATTAACTTTTCACTTTTTGTGTCTGACTAATCTCACTATGCATAATATTCTCTAATTCCATCCATTTCCCTGCAAATGATGTAATTTTGTTCTTCTTTATGGCCACATAAAATACCATTGTGTACATATAATATAGTTTTGTAATCCATTCATCTGTTGATGGACACCTTGACTGGTTCCATAGTTTGCCAGTTGTGAATTGTGCAGCTATAAACATAGATATGCATGCATTACTCTGGTAATTTGTTTTCCATTCTTTTGGGTAGATACCTAGAAGTGGTATTGCTGGGTCATATCGTAGGTTCATTCCTGTTCTTCTGAGTATCCTCCACACTGCTTTCCAAAGTAGTTGCACTAATTTGCAATCCCACCAACATTGTATCAGAGTTCCACTTCTCCACATCCTCACCAGCATTTGTTATTGTTTGTAGTTTTAATAATTGCCATTCTAATTGGGGTTAGGTGAAATCTCAGGGTAATTTTGATTTGCATCTCTCTGATTGCTAATGATTTTGAATATTTTTATACATTTATTGGCAATTTGCATTTCTTCTTTTGTGAAGTGCCTATTTAGTTCACTTGCCCATTTTTTGATTGGGTTGTTCATGTGTTTAGTGGTGAGTTTCTTGAGTTTTCTGTATATTCTAGATATTAGGCCTTTATCAGAGGAGTAGCTTGAAAAATCTCCCATTCTGTTGTCTCTTTGTTGAGGTTCTTGATAGTTTCCTTTGCTGTGCACAAGCTCTTCCGTTTAATGCAATCCCATGTATTGATCTCCTTTTTAACTTCTTGTGCCTTTGTAGTTTTGTTGAGGAAGTTTTTGCCTGTGCCAATGTGTTGAAGAATTGGACCTATGCCACGTTCAAGTAATTGTAGGGTCTCTGATCTAATTTCCAGGACTTTGTCTTGAATTCACTCTTGTGCAGGATGAGAAAGTGGTATTTATTTCCATTTTTCTGCATGTGATTAACCAGTTTTGCCATCACCATTTGTTAAAGAGGCTATCTTTTTTCCAGTGTATGTTTTGGCTCTTTTGTCAAAAATCAATTGGTTGTAAGTGTGCAGATTTGTTTCTGAGTCTTCTGCTCCATTGGTCTATGTGTCTGCTTTTGTGCAAATACCATGCCATTTTTATTACTGTGGCTCTGTAGCATAGTTTGAAGTCAGGTATTGTGATGCCTCCAGCATGGTTCTTGTTGCTGAGGACTATTTTGGCTATTCTGGTTTTTTCGTTGTTGTTCCAAATGAATTTAAACACTGAGTTTTCTGTCTGTGAAGAATGACCTTGGTATTTTAATGGGTATAGCATTGAATCTGTAGAACACTTTTGGAAGAATGGCCATTTTGATGATATTTATTCTGCCTATCCAAGAGCACAGGAGGTCTTTCCATCTTATAAGATCTTCTTCAATTTCTTTTTTCAAAGTATTACAATTTTCCTTGTAGAGGTATTTTACCTCCTTGGTTAGGTTTATTCCTAAATATTTATATCATGAGTGGAAGTGTTTTCTGGATTTCTTTTTCAGTGGATTTATGTTGGGCATATAGACAAGCTTCTGATTTTTTAAGATTGATTTTGTATCCAGACATTTTTCTGAATTTGTTGATCAGTTCTTTAAGCCTTTTGGTTGATTTTGTTGGGTCTTCTAAGTAAAATATCATGTAATCTGCAAATAGAGATTGTTTCATTTCTTCTTTTCCTATTTGCACTCCTTTAATTTCTTTCCTTATTGTTCTGGCTAAAATCTCTAGTACTACATTGAAAAGGAGTGGTGATAATGGACATCCTTGTCTTGTTCCTGTTTTTAAGGGGAACTCAAGTAGTTTTTCCCCATTCAACATGATGTTGGCTGTGGGCCTATTGTATATTGCCTTTATGATGTTGACGTATGTTACTTCTATTCCGATTCTCTGCAGTGTTTTTATCATGAGGGGGTGTTGGATTTTGTTAAATGCTTTTTCAGCGTCTATTGAAATGATCATGTGATTTTTTCTTTAGTTCTGTTTATGTGGTGGATTACATGGATTACTTTTCATATGCTGAACCAGCCTTGCATACCTGGGATTTACCCAACTTGGTCATGGTGTATGATTTTCTTGATGTGGTTTTGAATGCACATTGCTAGCATTTGTTTAGAAGTTTTGCCTCTCAGTTCATCAACAATATAGACCGGTAGTTTTCTTTTCTTGAGCTGTCTTTCTTTACTTGGTTTTGGTATTAAGGTGATGTTGGCTTCATAGAATGTATTTGGGAGAGTCCCATTTCTTTCTATTTCATGGAATAGATTGAGGAGTATTGGGATTAGTTCTTCTGTAAAGGTTTTATAAAATTCACCTGGGAAATCATCTGGACCTGGGCTTTTCTTTGATGGTAGGCTCTTTATTGCTGCTTCAATCTCTTTGATTGCTATTGGTGGATTTAAATTTTCTATATCTTCTTGATTCAACTTAGGAAGGTTGTATGTGTCTAGAAATTTGTCAATTTCTTCTAGGTTTTCCATTTTGTTGGAGTATAGTTTTTCAAAGTAGTTTTTGAAAATCCTCTGAATTTCCATGTGGTCAGTGGTAATATCACCTTTTTCATCTCTTATTTTAGTAATTTGAGTTGATTATCTCTTTATTTTGGTTAGTGATTTATCTATCTTGTTTATATTTTTAAGGAACCAGCTTTTGGTTTTGTTGATTTTTTTATTCTCTACTTCATTGATTTCTGTTCTGATTTTAATAATTTCTATCTTCTATTGGCTTTGGGGTTAGACTTTTTCTGTTTTTCAAGGGCTTTGAGATGTGTCATTAGGTTATTTATTTGGTGATTTTCTGTTCTTCTTATGTGAGCACTCAGACCTATATATTTTCCTCTTAATACTGCCTTCAAAATGTCCCAGAGAGTTTGATATGTTGTGTCTCTGTTTTCATTTGTTTCTAGGAATTTCTTAATTTATTGCCTTTTTTCTTCTGTGACCCATTCCTCATTCACCAGTGTGGTGTTCAGTCTCCACATGTTTATGAGTATGGTTTGAAAAGACACAGGGGATTATATCACTTTTTTTATTTGTTAGTACTCACTTTGTTGCCTAGGATATGGTCTATTTTAGAGAATGTTCCATAAGTAGCCAAAAATGTGAATTCCACTGTAGTTGGGTGAAATATTCTGTATGTGTGAAGTAGGTCCATTTGGTTTATGGTACTCCTTAGGTCTGAGGCATCTTTACTGACCTTTTGTCTTTGTGTGATAGGGTGTGAAAGTGGTGTGATAGGGGTGTTGAAGTCTCCCAATATTATTGTATTGGGATCTATGTGTGATTTAATGTCTCCAAAAGAGTTTCTTTTGGAGAAGTTGCCTCCTGGGCTTCTGGGACTCCTCTTCTTGGGTGAAGCCTGCTTCTCCATGGTCTCAGGATGTCAGTCCTCCATGGTGACTGGGGCTCCTGCTTTATCCTGCTTCTTCCCAGGATACACCCTTCACCAACATCCTGTGACTTGTTCCACCCATAGCCTCCATCTCCCATGCATGCTTCCACACACCATATCCCACTACCCTTGGGCAATTCCTTGGGTGCCCGTTCTTCTGTTATTTCTTAATAATATCTATATTTGATTTATAAATCACGAATATATTTTTCATTTGTGTTTATGACATTTATTTATTTACTTACTTACTTTGTGGTACTGGAGTTTCAACCCAGGGAATTTTTACCTCTGAACTACATTGCTAGGCCTTTTTAAATGTTTTGTTTTGAAACTGGGTCTTGTGAAGTTGCTGAGGCTGTTTTTGAAACTGCAATCCTCCTCTCTTAGCCTCCCAAGTACTGGGATTACAGGTGTGCTCACCAAACCCAGTGTCATCTCTTTTTAAAATAAAAGTTTTAAAGATTGGTAATGCTGTAAAAGCTATTCTTTCATGAATTTATGATAATTTCAATCTGATTGAAAAAAATGTGATTTTTTATCATGTTACAAATATCTCAAAAATTCTGGCTGGGTGTGGTGTCACATGCCTGTAATCACAGTATTTGAGAGGCTTAGATGGGAGGACCACAGGTTCAAGACCAGCCTTAACACCTGAAACCCTGTTTCAAAATAAAAATTCATAAAAAGGAATGGGTGTGTATCTCAGGGGTAGAAGGCCCCTGCATTCAGTTGCCAGCACCAACAAAACAAAAACTTTGTTTATATGTTTTCTACTTTTTATGTAAACCCTGTCATAGGTGTGAACTAAGTTTTGAAACAAGTTAGAGGAATGAACTCTTCATAAATTGTTACTTTTTGCCTGTGCTACACTGTTAAGTTTCTGAGAATTTTTTTTCCTCTGTTAGTTCAATCAGCATTACTATGTTAGTAATTGGCTTTATTCACTCCTGATAATATCAATTATCAGAAAATACATTAATAATTTGGAAGACATGCTTCCAAAGATTCAATATGCTAATTTTATTTTAAAAACCTAAATGATAAAAATCACTAATGTAATCAAAACCATGATGAAGTAATAGTTAAGATAAATAATTACTGTTAAAGATAAGTAACACACCTATTCAATAATTAATTTGCAATAAATATTATTGAATTAAATTATTTCTAATTACTGGCTTGTCATGGACTTTACTTTTATGCCAGGTGTTAAAGATGCTTTTGTTAGATCTTGCATAGCACTATACTCCAATAATAGATTCTCTGTCATATTTATTTCACTATATGTCAGCCAACATCTTCAGAATACCCTTCTCATTGAATGAGACTGCCAAATGACAGAAATCCCCAAACTACCCACAAAGAATGGATTATATTAGTATCTTTTTTTTTTCAGAACCGGAGATTGAACGCAGGGGCGTTCTACCTCCACGCTACGCCCCCGGCCCTATTTTTTATACTTTATTTTGAAACCGGGTCTCACGAAGTTGTGGAGGGCCTCACTAAGGAGAGAGAGAGAGGGAGAGAGAGAGAGAGAGAGAGAGAGAGACAGGGAGAGAGACAGCCAGAGAGCTGAGGCTGGCTGCGAACCCTGATCCTCCGGTCTCCGCCTCCCAAAGTACTGGGATTACAAGCGTGCGCCACCATGCCTGGCCATTCATATTAGTATCTTTATAGTTTGTAGTAAAAAATCAACATTAATAAAATTGCAAAAAATAAACGAGGTTTAAATAATAAAATCTGATCTATGACCAACTGAGGTTTAAATAATAAAATCTGATCTTTGACCAAACGTAGTCATTTTCTTTTTGCATTTTATTTTAATACCAGAATTATGCTTAAGGATATTTTCATCATGTACAAAGAAATATTGCACATTTAAAGTCCAATTTCAAAATTAGAAGCTACTATCCTTACTAAAAAAAATACACTTCTCTTTGGGATAATTAAATTTAGCAATCAATTGTCCTTTGCCTGTAATCTTTATTTTTGTGAGTTTTGGTAGTGACTCACAATAATGACTTTTGAAATGAATGAGCCTTTAACAAGGCATCTGAAAGGCAACATAATTAAAGAGGCAAAAAAAGTAATTTCAGTTTAATGCAATGAAAAATGCTGTCAAGCTAACTCACAGGCTAATATTAGAACAAGGCTCTTTCCCAAATGAACAAATGTCTATATCGTATCACAGCCAAATAGGTTACAGTGATCATTCTAGTATTATATTTACAACATGAAGTAATAATGTTTAGAGTAGAATGGTAACAGTTGCAAAAATAACAGAAATAGTATGGATCAAAATTGTCATATTCCTTAACAAGCAAATTGAGTAAAGGCAAAAATTTGGTATGTTGAAAAAGATAGTCATGTCCAGAATGAAAGGATACATGAAAATATTATTATTATTATTATTATTATTATTATTATTTTGCAGTACCGGCGATTAAACCCAGGGGCATTCTACCTCCGAGCTACACCCCCAGCCCTATTTTTTACCCTTTATTTTGAAACCGGGTCTCACAAAGTTGCTGAGGGCCTCACTAATTAGCTGAGGATGGCCATGAACCTGGATCCTCTGATCTCTGCCTCCCAAGTACTGGGATTACAAGTGTGTGCCACCATGCTCGGCTTGAAAATATTATTTATATTTCATGAAACTTAATACGTGAATCCACAGCTATATATATGTACACTTTTTTGTGGTACTGGGGATTGAACCTAGGGGCATTTTACCTCTAGGCTACCAACCCTAGCCATATTATATTCTTTATTTTGAATCAGGGTCTCGATAACTTATGGAGGGACTCACAAGTTGCTAAGGCTGGCCACAAACCTGTGATCCTCCTATCTCAGTCTTCCAAGTATTGGGATTACAAGCATGCATTATCATGCCCAGCTTACATGCACACATTTATTATCTCATAACTATTCAATCATTTAATCATAGGATGGACCATTTCTTAGGTGTGAAGAAACAAGTTTGATAGACATTTAAGGTACAAAATTAAATCTGTTCCCTCAAATAATATTATTTTTAAATGTTAATTCCTGTGGTGTAAAGCAGAACTTCTCACACTGGTGAAGTCATAAAGTATCTGTACACTAAGCAAACTCAATTCTCAATATTTCTACTTCAGAAGAAATTGTGGGCATATATCATTTATAGAAATGAGACTTAACTTTCAAGTAACTTTGTGTTTTCTTCAAATATTTTTAAATTTATTACTAAAGAATTAATGCAGGAACCCAGCTGTGGTGGTGCCCACCTCAATTATAGCACTTGGGAGGCTGAGGCAGGAAGATTGCAGCTTGGAAGCCAACCAAAGAAACTTAGGGAAACCCTCAACAACTTAGGAAGAACCTATTTCAAAATAAAAAAATAAGGGCTGTCGTGTAGCTAAGAAGTGGAACGCACCTGGGGTCAATTCCAAGTACCCCTGCCCTCCTAAAAACAGATTTAAGCAGAAGAAATTATGCATTACTAAAGAATTAATTGTGTAATTTATATCTATATGAATAAATCTTTATGATCTATATTGACTTTTTACTTTTGCATTCCTCAAATTCCATCTATGTAGGGAAAATATAGAAAATTACTATTCATACTTACTAGGTATATTAATTAGAACACTAAGAAAAAGGGAAAAGTATCAAGACCAGTTTCTTCAACAATGTTTATGATATTTAGTTTTATTTATTTCTATAGTTGCTTATTTGTGCCTACCTTTAATAAGCACACTATTTGTACATAGTTATGCACTTATTTACTTATACATATTACTGTATGAACATTTTTAAAAACTAAACTAATTGAAAATCCTATAGAAAACATTTCAGGTTAAGATTACTACAAATGTTAATTATACCTGTAATTGTCCAACTACCTAGTTTTGAAAACAAATAAAAGTTATTTATGTAAAATTTTTAATTATTTATTTTAATATAAAATAATATTCATAACAGTAATGTAAATTACATTACCCTAATGTAAATCCTGAAAGAAATAAACCACAAAGAAGGAAAAACAAGCAATCTTCAGAACCACAGGGGAGGTGAACTCCACCAGGTAGGCAACTAAACAAGGAGATTTGTGACCACAGCAAATAGAAAATAAAACTCAAAAATGATAGGAAACAAAAATCATATCTCTATAATAACATTGAATGTCAAAGGACTCAACTCCCCAATTAAAAGGCACAGACTGTCAATGTGGATCAAAAAGCATAACCCAACTATATGCTGTCTACAAGAAACTCACATTCTAGGCAAAGAAACTCATACGCTAAAGGTAAAAGGATGGAAAAAGATATACCATTCAAACAGATATCAAAAAAAAGCAGGGGTAGCAACACTTATATAAGACAAAACAGACTTTAAGCTAAAACACATCAGAAGAGACAGTCACTTCTTATTAACAAAAGGAACAATCCAACAAGAAGATATAAAAATAGTAAACATTTATACCCCAAATGTGGATGCACACACATTCATAAAACAAAGTCTTCGGGATATCAGGTACCAAATAGAACCAAACACAATAATATTGGGAGATTTCAACACACCACTCACACCACTAGATTGATCCTCCAGACAAAAGATGAATAAAGATTGCTCAGACCTAAAGAAAACTATAGACCAAATGGATCTAATAGACATATACAGATTATTTCAACCAACAACACCTGAATACACATTTTTCTCAGCTGCTCACGGAACATTCTCCAAAATAGACCACATACTGGTTCACAAAGCAAGCACCAGCAAATTCAAATGATGTGATATAATTTCCTGCATCTTCTCAGATCACAATGGATTGAAATTAGAAATTAACAACAGGAAGACAAAAAGTAATCACATAAGTACATGGAGACTGAACGATACACTCCTGAATGAGGACTGGATCAGGAAAGAAATAAGGGGAGAAATAAAAAATTCCTGGAATTAAATGAAAATAGAGACATGACATATCAAAATCTGTGGGACACCTTGAAAGCGGTGTTAAGAGGAAAATTTATAGCACTGAGTGGCCACATAAGAAAAACAGAAAACATCCAAAAAAATAACCTAATGACACACCTCAAGGATCTTGAAAAACAGGAACAGTCGCAGCCCAATGCCAGTAGAAGGCAGGAGATAACTAAAATCAGAGCAGAAATTAATGAAATAGAAAATAAAAAAAACAATACAAAGAATCAACAAAACAAGAAACTGGTTCTTCGAGAAGATTAACAAGATTGACAAACCACTAGCTTACCTAACCAAAAGAAGAAGAGAATCAACACAAATTACCAAAGTCAGAAATGAAAAAGGAGATATCACCACAGATAGTGGAGAAATCCAGAGGATCATAAGAAGCTACTTTGAAAACTTATATTCCAATAAAATGGAAAACATGGAAGAGGTCAAAAGATTTCTAGACACATACAACCTACCCAAATTGAACCAAGAGGATACAGAAAAACTGAATCTACCAATAGCAAGCACAGAGATAGAAACAACAATAAAAAGTCTTCCCTCAAAGAAAAGCCCAGGTCCAGATGGTTTTCCAGCCGAATTTTACAAAACGTTCACAGATGAACTAAAACCAATACTTCACAAGCTATTCCGTGAAATTGAAAGAGTTGGAATTCTTCCAAACTCTTTTTACGAGGCCAACATCACATTAATACCAAAGACAAATAAAGATACCTCAAGGAAAGAAAATTACAGACCAATATAATAAATGAACATAGACGCAAAAATTCTAAATAAAATACTAGCCACGTGCATTCAAAACCATATTGAGAAAATCGTACACCATGACCAAGTTGGTTTCATCCCTGGAAAGCAAGGCTGGTTCAACATACGCAAAACAATACATGTTATCCACCACATAAACTGAACTAAAAACAAAAATCACATGATCATTTCAATAGATGCAGAAAAAGCATTTGACATAATTCAACACCTATTCATGTTAAGAACTCTACAGAAAATCGGAATAGAAGGAACATACCTCAACATCATCAAGTCAATATATAAGAAACCCAAAGCCAACATCATATTGAACGGGGAAAAATTGCCAGAATTCCCCTTAAAATTAGGAACAAGACAAGGATGCCCAATATCACCACTTCTTTTCAACATATTCCTTGAAACTCTTGCCAGAGCAATAAGACAAGAGAAGGATATCAAAGGAGTTCAAATAGGAAAAGAAGAACTAAAATTATCTTTATTTGCAGATGATATGATCCTATATCTAGAAGACCCAAAGAACTCAACCAAAAGTCTACTAGAGCTAATTAACAAATTCAGCAAAGTAGCAGGACACAAGATCAACCTAAAAAAGTCAGTAGCTTTCATGTATGCCAAACATGAATCCACTGAGAAAGAAATCCAGAAAACAATCCCATTCACAATAATTTCAAAACCAATCAAATACCTAGGAGTAAACTTAACCAAAGAAGTAAAAGACCTCTACAATGAAAACTATAAAATACTGAAGAAAGAAATTGAAGAAGATCTTATAAGATTGAAAGATCTTCCCTGCTCTTGGATAGGCAGAATAAATATTATCAAAATGGCCATCCTGCCCAAAATGATCTACAGTCAATGCAAACACTATCAAAATACCAACATCATTTTTTGCAGAGCTAGAAAAATCAGTCATTAATTTCATATAGAGAAACAAAAGACCCAGAATAGCCAAAGCAATTCTCAGCAATAAGAACCATGCAGAAGACATCACAATTCCTAACTTCAAATTATACTACAGAGCTATAGTAATAAAATCAGCATGGTACTGGCACAAAAACAGACACATAGACCAGTGGAATAGAATAGAAAATACAGAAACAAGTCCACAAACTTATAGCCAATTGATTTTTGACAAAGGTGCCAAACACATACGTTGAAGAAAGGACAGTCTTTTCCACAAATGGTGCTGGGAAAACTGGTTATCTACCTGTAGAAAAATGGAGCTGAATCCTTACCTCTCACTCTGTACAAGAGTCAACTCGAGATAGATCAAAGACCTGGAAGTTAGATCAGAGACTGTGAAATTATTAGAAGAACCCATAGGTCCAACACTCCATCATATAGGCACAGGTAGAAACTTCCTCAACAAGACCTCCAAAGCACAGGAAATTAAAACAAGAATTAATAAGTGGGATAGCATTAAACTACAAAGCTTCTGCTCATCAAAGGAGACCATCAAGAGCTTAAAGAGAAAGTCCATGGAATGGGAAAAGATCTTTGCAAGCTATCCCTCTGACAGAGGTCTAATATCTAGGATATACAAAGAACTTAAAAGACTTTAAACTAAGAAAACAAACAATCCAATCATGAAGTGGGCAACGGAAATTAATAGACACTTCACAAAAGAAGAGATACAAATGGCCAATATACATGAAAAAATGTTCAACATCATTAGCAATCAGGGAGATGCAAATCAAAACTACTCTAAGATTTCAACTGACCCCAATTTGAATAGCAAGCATTAAGAAGTCAAACAGCAGCAAACGTTGGTGAGGATTTGGTGAAACTGGGACTCTTCTACACTGTTGGTGGGATTGCAAACTAGTTCTACCACTGAGGAGATCAGTGTGGAGATTCCTCAGAAAAGTGGGAATGGATCCACCATATGATCCAGCTATACCACTATTGGGTATCATACTGAAGGTTTGAAACTAGAAAACAACAGTAATATATGCATACCCATGTTCATAGCAGCACAATTCACAGTGGCCAAATTATGGAACCAACCTAGATGTCCATCAACAGATGAAAGGATTACAAAATTATGGGAAATACACACAATGGAATTCTACTCAGCAATAAAGAAGAACAAAATAACAGCATTTGCAAGAAAATGGAAAGATCTGGAGAG
>PVJS01040269.1:0-17500 GCA_004027185.1 Glis glis
GCAGTAGTAACTACTGCCACTGTGGCTGGTGTGGCTTTACATAGTTCTATCCAGACTAAACATTTTGTGGAAGAATGGCAAAAGGATTCTCATATGTTATGGGTAGAGCAAGCCCAAATGGATGCCCAACTCCAGACTGAAATTGATGATCTTAAATTAGCTGCTCATTGGCTTGGACAGCGTTATTTATCATTACAGGAGTGTTTGATGTTTCCTTGTGATTGGAATTCTACTACATTTTGTGTTACCCCTTATGAGTATAATAATAGCCAGATTAAGTGGGAAGAAATTCAACAACATTTGGAGGGACAAGGAGGTAATGCTACCATGCAAATTAGACGATTACAGCATGATATATTTGAGATTTTTAGTAAACAGTTTCCTCCCAACACAGAGATTGATGAAATGGCTGCCATGTTGGCAGACAAGCTCAGTGGACTTGATCCTCGTGCATACATTCAGAGTCTAACCCACAGTCTTGGAAGTGCTGGAGCTGGAATACTGATTTGTATTGTGCTCTTGCTTATTTTGTATGCTTTTATTAGATATAAAGAAGTTGACCCCATGTGTCAAAATCTTGTTTGGATGTGGAACAAGTTGCTTAAAAAACAAAAAGGGGAATTGTGGGTGATCTGAGGTGACTGGAGCTGCCAGCTCTGTGTTATCTGTCCTCTGAGAGCGTGGCGTGTCTCTAGGTTTGGCATACCAAGCCTTGCAGAAGCATACATCCTGCAAGGTAGAGCACAGCCTGTTCTGATGAGAACGGAACATAGAGGGGGGCTACGGCCTCAGAGGATCCGAGTCTCATGACATTCTTGCTCTTGCTCCCTGAGAAAGTGATAAGCACAAGACTGCTTAGTGTCTTAATTCTTAGAAGCTTTGTTTTAAGAAGATACGTGGTGGTTTGATTAGATTAGTACTTTCCTGTATGAGGTTCCCAGGATTTTGTCTATAAAAGAAGTCTGTTTCTCTTAATAAATATGCATTTGCTTGGAGCTGGACTCCTACTTTGCATCCCCCGTGACCTGATTTTGGCATGGTTGCATCTTCCCGGGGTCTCCGCTCCTCTAGAGAGCGACCACATTGAGTCATTGATTGCCATTATTTAGGTTATAGTTATTCATTATTGTAGTCATAGTATGCCATTATTGGGAATTAGTTTACCATTATTGGTGCACAGTTTACAACTACTTACGTCATAGTTTTCCATTAGCAAGGGTATAGTTATCCATTATTGTAGTCATAGTTTACCATTATTGGGTCATAGTTTGCATTATTGAGGTCATAGTTTTCCATTATTGTAGTCATAGTTTACCATTATTAGGTCACAATTTACCATTATTGGGGCATAGTTTACTATTATTTCAGACATAACTTTTCCAGTATTTTTTTTTCCGGTACTGCGAATCGAACCTAGTGGCATTCTACCTCTAAGCTACACCCTCAGCTCTATTTTTTATTCTTTATTTTGAAACAGGAACTCACTAAGTTGCAGAGGGCCTTACTAAGTAGCTGAGACTAGCCACAAACACTGATCCTCCGGTCCCAGCCTCCCAAGATTTAAAGCATGCGCCACCATGCCCGGCTATAGTCTTCCATTATTGTAATCATAGTTTACCATTATTGCAGCATAGTTTACCATTATTGAGGTAATAGTTTTCAATTATTTTGGTCATAGTTTACCATTATTGGGTCACTGTTTACCATTATTGAGGGCATAGTTATCCATTATTGTAGTCATAGTTTACCATTATTGGGTCATAGTTTGCATTACTGAAGTCATAGTTTTCCATTATTGTAGTCATAGTTTACCATTATTGGGTCATAGTTTGCCATTATTAAGGTCATACTTTTCCATTATTGTAATCATAGTTTACCATTATTGGGGCACACTTTACCACTATTAGGTCATAGTTTACCATTATTGAGGTCATAGTTATTCATTATTGTAGTCATAGTATACCATTATTGTGAAATAATTTACTATTATTGGTGCACAGTTTACCACTATTGGGTCATAGATTGCCATTTTTGAGGTTATAGTTTTCCATTATTGTAGTCATAGTTTACCACTATTAGGTCACAGTTTACACTTAGTGGAGCATAGTTTACTATTATTTCAGTCATTGTGTTCCATTATTATAGTCATAATTTACCAATATTGAGGCACAATTTACCATTATTGAGGGCATAGTTTTCCATTATTATAGTCATAGTTTACCATTAATCGGTTATAGTTTACCTTTATTGGGTCATAATTTTCCATTATCATAGTCATAGTTTACCATTATGTAATCATATTTTACCATTACTGTAATCATAGTTTACCATTATAGGATCATAGTTTACCATTATTGGGTCACAGTTTACCATTATTGGATCATAGTTTACTGTTATTTCAGACATAGTCTTCCATTATTTTTTTCCAGTAATGCTAATTGAACCCAGCGGCATTCTACCTCTGAACTACACCCCTCTCCCTATTTTTTATTCTTTATTTTGAAACAGGGTCTCACTAAGTTGAAGAGGGCCTCACTAAGTAGCTGAGGCTAGCCATGAACAAGGATCCTCAAGTTTCAGCCTCCCATGTACTGAAATTCCAACCATGTATCATCATGCCTGGCTATAGTCTTCCATTATTATAATCATAGTTTACCATCATTGGGTCATAATTTACCATTATTGAGGTCATGGTTTTCCATCATTGTAGTCATATTTTATCATTATCAGTTCTTGTTTACCATTATCGGGTCACAGTTTACCATTATTGAGGTCATACTTATCCTTTATTGTAGTCATAGTATACCATTATTGGGCTATAGATTGCCATTATTGAGTCATAGTTATTCATTATTTAGTCATAGTATACCATTTTGGGGAAATAGTTTACCATTATTGATGCACATTTTACCTCTATTGGGTCATAGTTTGCCATTATTGAGGTTATATTTATCCATTATTGTAGTCATAGTTTACCATTATTGGGTCATAGTTTGCATTATTGAGTTAATAATTTTCCATATTTGTAGTCATATTTTACCATTATTGGGTCATAGTTTACCATTATTAGTTCATAGTATGCCATTATTGAGGCCATAGTTTGCCATTATTGTAATCATAGTTTACCATCATTGGGGCACAGTTTACCACTATTGGGTCCTAGTTTACCTTTATTAATATCATAGTTATTCATTATTGTAGTTATAGTATACCATTATTGTGAAAAAGTTTACCATTATTGGTGCACAGCTTACCACTATTGGGTCATAATTTGCCATTTTTGAGGTTATAGTTATCCATTATTTTATTCATAGTTTACCATTATTGCATCACAGTTTACCATTATTGGGGCATAGTTTACTATTATTTCCGTCATGGTCTTCCAGGATTGTAGTCAGAATTTACCAATATTGGGACATATTTACCATTATTGAGGTCATAGTTCTCCATTATTATAGGCATAGTTTACCATTAATTGGTCATAGTTTACCTTTATTGGGTCATAGTTTACCACTATTGGGTCACAGTTTACCATTATAGGGGCATAGTTTACCATTATTTCAGACATATAATCTTCCATTATTTTTTTTCCTGTACTGTGAATCAAACCCAGTGGCATTCTACCTCTGAGATACACTCCCAGCCCTATTTTTTATTCTTTATTTTGAAACAGGGTCTCACTAAATTGAGGAGGGCCTCACTAAGTAGCTGAGGATAGCCATGAACAGGAATCCTCTGGTCTCAGCCTTCCAAGCCCTGTGAATCCAACTGTGTGTCATCACGCCTGGCTATAATCTTCCATTATTATAATCATAGTTTACCATTATTGGGTTATAGTTTACCATTAATGAGGTCATAGTTGTCCATTATTGTAGTCATAGTTTGCCATTATTGGGTCACAGTTTACCATTATTGGGTCATAGTTTACCATTATTGAGCTCATAGTTATCCATTATTGTAGTCATAGTTTACCATTATTGGCTCATAGATTTCCATTATTTAGGTGAAAGTTATTTATTATTGTAGTCATAGTATACCATTATTGAGTCCCAATTTACCATTATAGAGGTCATAGTTATCCATTATTGTAGTCATACTTTACCATTATTGGGTCACAGTTTACCATTATGGGGGCATAGTTTACTATTATTTCATCATAGTGTTCCATTATTATAGTCATAATTTACCAATATGGGGACCTAGTTTACCATTATTGAGGCCATAGTTTTCCATTATTGTAGTCATAGTTTACCATTATTGGGTTATAATTTACCATTATTAGGACATAGTTTTCCATTATTGTAGTCATAGTTAACCATTATTGTAGTCATAGTTTATCATTATTGTAATCATAGTTTACCATTATTGTGACATACTTTACCATTATTGGGTCACAGTTTACCATTATTGGGGCATAGTTTACTATTATTTCAGTCATAGACTTCCATTATTATTATTTTTTGTGGTATTGGGGGTTGAACCCAGGGGCATTCTACCTCCGAGGTACACCCCAGCCCTATTTTTTTATTTTTTATTTTGAAACATGGTCTCACTAAGTTGTGGAGGACCTCACTAAATACCTGAGGCTAGCCATACACGGATCCTCCAGTCTCAGCCTCCCAAGTACTGGGAGTCCAACTGTGTGCCATCACACCTGGCTATAGTCTTCCATTATTATAATCATAGTGTACCATTATTGGGTCATAGTTTTCCATTATTTGTTCATAATTTACCATTATTGGGTCATAGTTTGCCATTATTGAGGTCATAGCTAATCATTATTGTAGTCATGGTTTACTGTTATTGAATGGACATAGTTTATTATTATTTGGTCATAGTTTGACATTATTGAGGTCATAGTTATCCATTATTGTAGTCATAGTTTTCTTTTTTTTTTTGTGATACTAGGGATAAGCCCTAGAGTATTTTACCTCTGAGCTACACCTCCAGCCCTATTTCTTATTCTTTATTTTGAAACAGGGTCTTACTAAGTTGCAGAGGGCTTCAATGATTAGCTGAGGCTGGCTGCAGACCTGGATCCTCCAGTATGAGCTTCCCAAGTACTGGGATTACAAGTGTCTGTCACAATGCCAGCTTGTAGTCATAGTTTTCTATTATTATAGTCATAGTTTACCATTAATGGATCACAGTTTACCATTATTGAGGTCATAGTTATCCATTTTTGTAGTCATATTTTATCAGTTTGGGGTCATAGTTTACCATTATTGTGTCACAGTTCACCATTATAGAGGTCATAGTTATCCATTATTGTAGTCATAGTTTACCATTTTTGGGTCAGAGTTTGCATTATTCAGGTCATAGTTTTCCATTATTGTAGTCCTAGTTTATAAGTATTTGGGTCATAGTTTGCCATCATTGGGTCATATTTTGCCATTATTGAGGTCATAGTTTTCCATTATTGTAATCATAGTTTATCATTATTGGAGCACAGTTTACCACTATTGGGTCATAGTTTACCATTATTGAGGTCATAGTTTTTCATTATTGTGGTCATAGTTTACCATTATTGGTGCACAGTATACCACTATTGTGTCATAGTTTGCCATTATTGAGGTCATAGTTATCTATTGGGGTGCTCTGGCAGATGATTGCTTGCTCCATAGTCCTGCCATGGATGGTTGCTGCTTTAAGCAGCTCCCTAATAACTATTCCGTGGTTCCTGCCATGGAAGGTCGCTGCACCAGACAGCTTCCTGAAAATTTCACAGTTATCTGTTATTGTAGTCATAGTTTACCATTATTGGGTCACAGTTTATCATTATTGAGGTCATAGTTTAACATTATTGGGTCATAGTTTGCCTTTGAGGTCATAGCTTTCCATTATTGTAATCATACTTTACCATTATTGGGTCACTGTTTAGCACTCTTAGGTCATTGTTTACCATTATTGAGGTCATAGTTATCCATTATTGTAGTCATAGTTTAGCATTATTGGACATAGTTTAGCATAATTGAGGCACAGTTTACCACTGTTGGGTCATAGATTGCATTATTGAGGCCATAGTTATCCATTATTGTAGTCATAGTTTACCATTATTGTGTCACAGTTTACCATGATTGAGGTTATAATAATCCATTACTGTCATGATAGTTTACCATTATTGGGTCATAGTTTACCATTATTAAGTCACAGTTTACAATTATTGAAATATTAGTTATCCATTATTTAGTCATAGTTCACCATTATTAGGTCATAGTTTGCATCACTGAGGTCATAGTTTACCATTATTGAGTCATAGCTTACCATTATTGGGTCATAGTTTGCCATTATTGAGGTCATAGTTTTCCATTATTGTAATCATAGTTTATCATTATTGGGGCACAGTTTACTACTATTGAGTCATAGTTATCCATTATTGTAGTCATAGCTTACCATTATTTTACTATAATTTACCATTATTGGGGCACAGTTTACCACTATTAGGTCATAATTTGCAATTATTGAGGTCAGAGTTATCCATTAGTGTAGTCATAGTTTGCTATTATTGGTTCACAGTTTACCATATTGGGACAAGTTTACTATTATTTCAGTAATAGGCTTCAATTATTATGTCATAATTTACCAATATTGAGACATAGTTTACCATTATTGAGGTCATAGTTTTCCATTATTTTAGTTATAGTTAACAATTATTGGGCCATAGTTTACCATTAAGGGGTCATAGTTTGCCATTGTTGAGGTCATAGTTTCCATTATTTTAGTCATAGTTTACCATTATTGGGGCACAGTTTACCACTATTGGGTCATAGTTTACAATTTTGAAGTCAGAGTTATCCATTATTGTAGTTATAGTTTACCATTATTGGGTCACAGTTTACCATTATTGGGGCATAGTTTACTATTATTTCAGTCATAGTCTTCCATTACTATAGTCATAATTTGTTGAGGGCCGTCTTAGGACATCTTGGACCATCTCGTCTTAGGCCATCTTGGACCGACTCGGCTGTGTACACAGTGCCTGGTCGAGTGGAATCTGTCTGCAAACAGACAAATTCCCTGGGACCTGAGGGGATCAATAGCGTGTGGACCTTGATGTCCTCTCCATCTACTAATGTTTAACTCCTCCTTCCCCTCAATTGTTTTATGACCCCACCTTGCTGCCTCTCCTTATCTGGACCTGTGATACTTGCTGGTTCCTGTGTTTAGTTGTTTTTATGATGCCTTGTCTAAAGTTTCTATAAAAGCAAGGTGCTGGCTACAGATGGACGGGAGAATTTGCCATCTCTATCTCCTCCCCAAACCCCCAATTATTAAATGTAGTTATTTTGCAAATTACTATATCAGACTTTGTGTTGTTTCATGCAAGACTATTTGTTAGGAAGCTGCCTGCTGCAGCAACCTTCCGTGGCTGTACTTGGAATTTAGGAAGCTGTCTGGGCAGCGACCATCTGTGGCAGGAACCACAGACTATTTGTCAGGGAGCTGCAGGGAGCAGCGACCTTCTGTGGCGGGAGCCCCAGAGCACATCATCCACCAGAGCTACCACAATAATAATTTACCAATAATGGGACATAGTTTACCATTATTGAGGTCATAGTTATCCATTATTGTAGTCATAGTTTACCATTATTGGGTCACAGTTTACCATTATTGAGGTTATAGTAATCCATTATTGTCATCATAGTTTACCATTACTGGGTCATAGTTTACCATTATTGAGTCACAGCTTACAATTATTGAGTAGTTATCCATTATTTAGTCATAGTGTACCATTATTGGGTCACAGTTTACCATTATTGAGGTTATAGTAATCCATTATTGTCGTCATAGTTTACCATTATTGGGTCATAGCTTACCATTATTGAGTCACAGTTTATAATTATTGAGATCATAGTTATCCATTATTTAGTCATAGTTTACCATTATTAGGTCAGAGTTTGCATTATTGAGGTCATAGTTTTCCATTATTGTACTCATAGTTTACCATTATTGGATCATAGATTGCCATTATTGAGGTCATAGTTTTCTGTTATTATAGACATATTTTAGCATTATTGGGTCATAATTTTCCATTATTGTAGTCATTGTTTGCCATTATTTTAATCATAGTTTACATTATTTTAATCATCATTTACCATTATTGGGTCATAGTTTATCATTATTGGGTCATAGTTAGCCATTATTGAGGTCATAGTTTTCCATTATACTAGTCATAGTTTACCATTATTGGGGTACAGTTTACCAATATTGAGTCATTGTTTAGCATTATTGGGTCATAGTTTGTCATTATTGATGTAATAGTTTTTCATTATTGTAGTCATAGTTTACCATTTGGGGGGCACAGTTTACCACTATTGGGTCATAGTTTACCAGTATTAAGGTCATAGTTATCCATTATTGTAGTCATAGTTTACCATTATTGGGACATAGTTTTCCATTATTGGGGCACAGTTTACCACTATTGGGTCATAGTTTGTCATTATTGATGTCATAGTTATCCATTATTGTAGTCATAGTTTACCATTATTTTTTCACTATTTACCATTATTGGGGCACAGTTTACTATTATTTCCATGATAGTCTTCCATTATTATAGTCATAATTTACTAATATTGGGACATAGTTTATCATTACTGAGGTCATAGTTTTCCATTTTTGAAGTCATAGTTTACCATTATTGCAATCATAGTTTACCATTATTGTAATCATCGTTTACCATTATTGGGTCATAGTTTACTATTATTTCCATTATAGTCTTTTATTATTATTTTTTTCTGTGATACTGGGGATTGAACCCTTTGGTATTCTACCTCTGAGCTACACCCCAGCCCTATTTTTTTATTCTTTATTTTGAAACAGGCTCTCACTAAGTTGTGTAGGGTCTCACTAAGTAGTTGAGGCTAGCCTCCAACACAAATCCTCTGGAACCAGCACCCCAGGTACTGGGATTCCAAGCGTGCACCACCATGCCCGGCTATAGTCTTCCATTGTTATTATCATAGTTTATCATTATTGGGTCAAAGTTTACCATTACTGAGGTCATAGTTTTCCATTATTGTAGTCATATTTTACCATTATTGGGTTACAGTTTATCATTATTGGTAAACTGTTATTGGTAAACAGTTATTGGTAAAAACATTATTGGTAAACAGTTGACATTATTTCTGTCATAGTTTTCCAATATTATAGTCAAAGTTAACCATTATTGGGGCATAGGTGACCATTATTTAGGCAGAGTTGACCATTATTAGGGCACAGTTTACCATTATTGGAGCATAGTTTACCATTATTGGGGCATAGTTTGGCATTATTTCTGTCATAGTTTTCCATTATTATAATCATAGTTTACCATTATCAGTGCATAATTTACCATTATTGGGGCATAATTTACCTTTATTGAGGTCATATTTTTTATTATTGAGGCATAGTTTACCATTATTGGGGCATAGTTTACCATTATTGAGGTCATAGTTTTCCATTATTTTAAGCATATTCTACCATTATTGGGGCATAGTTTACCTTTATTTTAGCATAGTTTAGCATTATTAGGGCACAGTTTAGGATTATTAGGGTACAGTTTACCATTATTGGGTCATAGTCTACCATTATTGGGGCATAGTTTACCTTTATTGGAGCATAATTTATCATTATTAGGTCACAGGTTTCCACTATTGTGTCATAGTTTACCCATATTTGGGCACAGTTTACCATTATTGGGGCATAGTTTACTATTATTGAGGTCATAGTTTTCCGTTATTGTAGTCATAGTTTACCATTATTTGGGCATAGTTTACCATTATTGGAACATAGTTGACCATTATTATAACACAGTTTATAATTATTAGGGCACAGTTTACCATTTTTGGCATAGTTTACCATTATTGGGACATAGTTTACCATTATTGTAGGCATAGTTTACAATTATTGGGGCATAGTTTACCACAGGGCATGGTGGCACACACTTGTGATCCCAGTGTTGGAGAGGGTGAGACAGAAACAGGTTTGAGGCATGTTTCAAAATAAAAAAGGCTGGGGTTATATCTCAGAGGTAGAATGCCCCTGGGTGCAATCCCCAGTACCCCCCCCCAAAAAAAACAGTACTGTATATATTATAACTAAGCTACTTATCAGTAGCGACTCAGCTTTCTACAGGGAAATTAATGGAAATAGTAGTTCCACCCACCTCGTGCACTCCTGGGACAAGCCCAGAGCTTGGTCCTGGTGGGAGGGATAAACACTCTGTCCCTGCCACAGGGGACCATTACTCCCACGGAGTGGTGCAAGGGTTCCCAGCTGGGCTGACTTGCTTGCCAAACTGGTGTTTCCTGGCCTTGATCACCTGACTCACTTCCCCCAACATCCAGGGGGTCCCAAGCCACTGGTGAGGTCCTGGGATCGATAACCCCATGCTGGGCTAGAGCTGGCACTCTGGTCTGTTCCTTCACATCTATCCTGGAAGGAAGGTCCTTCAGAGTCCCCAGTCCTCTACTGAACAAATGAGGAGGCAGAAGGCCAGAGTTGTAAAGGATTTCTTGGAAGAAGTTTGTGAAGTGTAATGGGAATGAGACAGATTATGGGACCAGAAAGATGTGGGGTCAGACCTTAGCTCCTCCACCTCCTTGCTCGAGGAACCTGGACAAATGATTTTTCTTCTCTGGACCTTGATTTCCTTTTCCCTTCTCTTCTTTCCTTTTCTTTTTTTCATTTATTTTTTATTTTTGTACAGGGTCTTGCTAATTTGCTAAGGATCTCACTAAGTTACTGAGGCTGGCCTCAAACCTGTGATCCTCCTGTCCCACCTTCAAATCCTGGGATTATAGCCTATACTACCACACCTGGTTCACAGTGTATTATTATAATTGCTTTATTTTAGCCAGGCATGGTGGCACACACCTGTAATCTCAATACCTGGGAGGCTAAAACAGGAGAATCACAGATTCAAGGCCAACCTCAGCCATTTAGCAAGACTTTCAGCAACTTTGAGATGCTGATTCAAATAAAAAATGAAAAGGGCTGGGGGTGCAGTAGAGAAGTAGAATGCTTCTGGATTCAATCCCCAGTATCACACACACACACACACACACACACACACACACACACACGCACACACACACACACACGCACACACACACGCACACACACACAAAGAAAAAACACAATAATAAAATAAAGAGAGGAAAACTTAGTGTTATTTCAGGAGTATATGGGGAGCTAGGCATGGTGGCTCACGCCTGTAATCCCAGTACTTGGGAAACTGAGACAGCAGGATCACAGGTTCAAGGATAGCCTCAGCAATTTAGCAAGACTCTCAGCAACCTAGTGAGACCTTGTTTCAAAATAAAAAATAAAAAGGGGTTGGGAGTGTAGCTCAGAGGTAGAATGCCCCTGGGATCAATCCCCAGTACCACAAAAAAGAAAAAAAAAAGTATGTGGAAGAGGCTGGCTACCACCTTCAGAACATCAGAAGATGAGACTAGATTTCAGTGTTCTGGGTGTTAAGTACTGGTGAAGCTCTCTGAATGTTTATATATCAGATGAAGCCACTTGGGACTTGTGGATTTTTTTTTGTACTGATTGTTACATCCAAGGACATTCTACCTCCAAACTATATTCTCTTCCCTTTAATTTTTTTTATTTTGAAACAGGGTCTTGCTAAGTTGTTGAGGACCTTGCTAAGTTGCTGAGGCTGACCTTGAACCTGCAATCCTCCTGTCTCAGCCTCCCAAGTGCTGGAATTACAGGTGTGTGCCACGATGTTTGGTGGGACTGGTGAATCTTGATAGCGTGGATGCAGGATGCCTTCTCTGAATGCCCTTCAGAACCTCATTCTTCCATATCTGACCAGCCTCTTTCTGGCCTAGATATAAGGGAAGATGAATAAAATGACTCTCATCAGACATGGGAGCCCAGAGGGGCATGGGAAAGCAGGGCCCCTTTTGATCCAGGGCCACAGAGCATGTTCCTGGCCCATTGAAGGGCTGTTCCTGATAAGCTGGAGCTCAGAGGTTGCCCAGTTGTGCCAGGACAGTGGGTCAGGTTGCGGACAGGCCAATGAAAGTGTCCTGAGACAGCATGGGAGATATGTGGTTTATTGGGGAAAGCTGACAAGAGGTCAGTGACTGCTCCAAGAAGAGTTCAGCAGCAACAGGCTGGCAGACAGCACCTCCATCCCTCACAGTGCTTTGCCAGGCAGCACCTCCTCTTCCTCGTGGTGTTTTGTCCAGTGGTGGCCCACTGGATGAGTGTGACACGTATCCTTTCCACAGTGCCCTCAGTTCCACGCCCGTCCCCACTCAGAGAGGGGTTTATATGTCAGTCTGCAAAAGCAGTGACATCATTAGCACTGGCTTGCCTAGTTGACTTGTGTGACCAGCGTCCCAAGGAGCAGCTGTCCTGGTGCACATGCAAGAAAGTCACTTTCTATAGATGACACTAGTTTGCCCTGGTTCCCAACATGCATGAGAGAAAGCCAGCAGACTTTAGGATAATGCGCATCTGGATTTTCTGGCCCGGGCATGCTCTCATTGTTCCCTTGACTTGGCTAGGGTTTTGGGAACAGAAAGGGGGCATTCAGGGACATGGTGTTTGCCGTCCCCCTTTTCTTTAGTGGGACTATAAGGAGCCAGCCCTCCGGCCAGGTGAGAACAGTGGGCGTCATTTTGACCTGTGCTTGCTGAGGAGACACTGCGGTCTGTGTCCTGGAAGCCAGTGTTCCGTATCCCCCACCCCCGCCATGCTCTGGAGGACATGGAGATCCACCTCCTCAGCTCCCCCTGGGTTCTCCTCCCATCCCTCATCAGTGCCTGGCCCAGAGAGTCCAACTGCTAACTGTCACTCCGGTCCTCTCTATTTTATTTTAGTTTGGGCATGGGGATTGAACCCAGGGGTATTCTACCTCCAAGTTACACCCCAGCCCTTTTTATTTTTATTTTGAAACTCTCACTAAGTTGCTGAGGCCAGCCTCGAACCTGCCTACGATCCTCCTGTCTCAGCCTCCCAAGAACTAGGGTTACAGTTGTGTGCCAATGTGCCTGGCTCTTTTCAGACTTTTCTTTTGCTCCACCCACTGCTCCACCCTGGAGCATCATCGCCACAAGCCCAAACGACATCCTGGATGATATCTCCACTTGTTCCTGCCACCAGAAGTTCCCAGCTCAGTTCCCACACAAAGCGACTTTTAACATTTTTATTTTTAATTGTCATATAATAATTGTATGTGCTTATGGGCTATAGTTTTAATACAATATGTGTTTTGTGATGATCAAATCAGGACATTTAGTACATCTACCACCTCAAACACTCATCATTACACTGATTTTTTAAAAATGTATTGGTTCATTGTAATTGTACACAATAGACTCATAGTGATACACTCATATATGCACATAGCATTATTTGGTGTGTTTCCTCCCACAAATCTCCCCTTCCCTTCCCCCCTCCCCATCCCCTTTCTCTCCTCTACTGGTCTCTCTCCTCGTTTTCATGCAGTCCCTTTCCTTTCTTATTTTCTCTCTGGCTTCCACAAATGAGAGAAAACACGCGGCCCTTGACTTTCTGAGTCTGGCTGATCTCACTTAGCATGATATTCTCCAGTTCCATCCATTTTCCTGTAAATGACATAATGTTGTTCTTTTTTGTGGCTGAGTAAAACTCCATTGTGTATATATACTACATTTTCTTTTCCATTCTTCTGTTGACAGACACCTAGGTTGGTTACATAACTTGACTATTGTGAATTGTTCTACTATAAACATGGGTATGCATGTGCCACTATAGTATTCTAACTTTAATTCTTTTGGAAAGATGCCAAGGATTGGTTTAGCTAAATAATATGGTGGTTCCATTCCTATAATACTGGTTTTTAAAGGAAATTTGGATCATGTAATTCACTTGTATAAACATCTCCAATGACCTTCTAATTGTTCTACATTTTAAAATGTATGTAGTCAGGTGTGGTGGCACATGCTTGCAATCCCAGTACTTGGGAGGCTAAGACAGGAGGATTGTAGGTTCAAGACCAGTCTCAAGAACTTAGCAAGACTCTAATGAGACCCTGTTTCAAAACAAAAAATAAAATAAAATAAAAAAGCCTGGGGATACAGCTCGGAGGTAGAATGCCTCTGGGTTCAATCCCCAGTACCAGAATAAATAAATAAATAAATAAATAAATAGTACGTGTGAAACACACACACACACACACACACACACACACACACACACACACACAGCTTATATATGTAACCAAATCCCAGTAACTGTCTCAATTTGCCAAATTAAATAATTGGGACAAGGCTTCAGGAAGAAGGAAAAAGAAATTTATTGATTTGCTAACAAATCAGAGAAGCCAATGAACTTAAGAGTTCAGAACCAACCCTGGATTCTCTCTGAAAAAAGGAACCAAGTCCCTTTTAAGAGTTAGCTCAGCCAGGCATGGTGGAACACACTTGTAATCCCAGTACTTGGGGGTCTGAGATAGGAGGATCGCAGGTTCGTGGCCAGCCTCATCAACTTAGTGAGATCCTTAGCAACTTAGTGAGACTCTGTTTCAAAATAAAAAATAAGGGCTAGGGGTATAGCTTAGAGGTAGAATGCCCCTGGGTTCAATCCCCAGTAAATAAATAAGTAAATAAATAAATAAGTATATGGGAGGATGTGTGTAGGTTATGTATAAACAGTACACTTTTTATATAAGGGATTTGAATATCTGTGGTTTTGGTATACAGGGTAGATACTGGAACCAACCTTTCAAGGATACCTAGAGACAACTGTATACGTACACACACACAAATGTATATATGTATACATACTCACATACACAAAATATCAGAACACACACTAAATATTGTGGCTGTCTCTAGATGGCAGCATTGCGGCCATTCATACATTCCCCATTGTCCTTCCTCTGAGTTTTCCAAGTATATTCAATGAACGTTTGCATATTTCCTTTACGGTCAACAGTCACTGTTTCTAATGAGCAGTGAACTGAAGTGGGCCACCCGAGGCCAGCAATTGACAGTGTTTCCAGATCCTCAGAGTTAACTTTCAGACACCAACTCAGCCTCTCAGCTGGCAGTCACTGAGCCACAAGCTCTGGGGCTCATTAAAATGGTCCTAATGACCCCGGGGACCCTTAGAGCAGATGCTGCCAGAACTTACCTTCCCTCCAGGCTGTGTGACAGTGATCGATTGACTCAGCCCAGCTCTTGCTGGTGGGAAAAACAGCCTCTCCTTCAGGGAAAAACTATCCATCAGCCAGAGGGGAAAATAGCCTGGGCCTGGGTGAGAGAGGCCTGGGAATAAACCAACTTGAACACCCTGGAGAGCGCTAAACTCCAAAATAGCAAGAGCTTCACTGGGGCTGTAATTAGGCAGATTGCCGCTGAGGCTGTTCTGTTATTTGGGTTTTTTCTTTGCCTGATGACAGGAGCTGTTGGTGGAGTTTTTTTTTTTTTTTAATTCTCCAGGGCACTGGCAAGTCAACGATGTCCTCCTCCTCCTCCCCTCCCCTGTTCACAGCAGGCTCTCATCCACACTTAGGCTCAATATTGACATTCTTGGAATTGTAGATTAGATACAACTTTGAATATCTTTCATAGATATACAAAGATTCATCAAAAATCTTGTTACCTGCCAGCATAGTTGCGCATGCCTGTAATCCCAGTACTTGGGAGGCTGAGACCAGAGGAAGGCAGGTTTGAGGTGAGCCTCAGCAACTTAGTGAGGCCCTCAGCAACTCAGTGAGACCCTGTTTCAAATTAAAAAATGAAAAGGGGCTGTGGGTGTAGCTCAGAGGTAGAATGGCCCTGGGTTCAATCCCCAGTATGCTCCCCTCAAAATCTTTTTAACTAAAATGTAAATACCTTTACTGTTTCAAATTATAGCTTTAAAATTCAAAGAAAGCACAAATCTCCCCACACTTCTCTCCACGGCTTTTCACAGAAACCCTGGCAGTGGGGTGTGGATCTTTATGGCACACCTGGGCGCACATGCACCTAACCTGCCTAGGACCACACGGGGACTGCAGTGAGGAAACATGCTTTTTTTTTTCCAGTTATCGATTTTTATGGATATTTTTCCAGAGCAGTAAATAAGAATCTTGTTCCTCAATGGGTACGAAGTTACAGTTAGAATTAAGAAGCTCTCATCTGGGTGTGGTGGTGTACACCCATAATCCCCATACTTGGGAGGCTGAGACAGGAGGATCACAGGTTTGAGGCCTGACTCAACAAGTTAGAGAGATTCTCAGCAACTTAGTGAGACTCTGTTTCAAAGTGAAAAATAAAATTGGCTGAGGGTGTAACTCAGAGGTAGAACTCCCCTGGGTTCAATCCCCAGTACCAAAACAAACAAACAAATAAATAATGGTGATCCTGTGTCGCACCCACTGAGAGTCAGGCACAGTTGCAAACCCTTCTATCTTTTTTTTTTTTTTTTTTTACTGGGATGGAACCCAGGGACATTCTACTTCGGGGCTACACCCCAGCCTTTTTACTTTTTATTTTGAAACAGGGTCTTGCTAAGTTGCTGAGGATCTTGCTAAGTTGCTGTGGCTGGCCTTGAACCTGTGATCATCCTGTTTCAGCTTCCCAAATACTGGGATTACAAGGGTACACCACCATGCCCAGCTAGCAAACCCCTCAATAGACTGGCTCTTCACTGCCCCTGATAAAGGTCTGAGGTGGGCACTATGATCAGTTATCCATGAGGAAATCAAGGCACAGAATTAAGTAAATTCCCAAGGTCATGCCGCCAGCAGGAGGGAAAGCTGAGCATTCTGACCCAGGCCATCCAGCTCTGGAATCCAGGCAGCTACCCACTGGGCCACCTGGCCTTGTGTACAGCAGGGCACAGTGCGGGGGGGATGCTTCCCCACCCCCAAAGCTTCCAATTGTGCGGGAGCCCGGCACTCTCCGATGTCCATGATGGCCGCACATCCAGGGTCAGTCTTAGTTTATCATTATCAACAACCTCTTTTGTTCTCAACATTGTCTCCCATTGAATTTCCTGGCATATTTTGTCTGTTTGCAGTACTGGGGATTTAACCCTTGGCCCTTTATTTGTATGTGTGGTACTAGAGATTGAACCCAGGAGCATTGTATGTCTGAGCTACACTCCTACCCTTTTTATTTTTAAATGGGGGTCTCACTAAGTTACTGAGGCTGTCCTCAAACCTGTGATCCTTCAGTCTCAGTCTCCCAAGTAATGGGATTATAGGCATGTGCCACCATACCCAGCCTTCTTGTCCCCATTTAAGCCACCAATTAAATGGTCATTCTACACATCAACTGCTGCAGCCCTGGACCTCTTGTGCTGGCCCAACACCTTGTCACAAGCTTCCCCTATGACATTTGGTCCACGACTATCCTCCCAATTACAGACCCCAGACCTTCTGCCTTTCTGAGGCCTCTCTTGGTTGCTGGCCAGCTGAGAACATGCCCTCAAAGTTCCCTTGGGTCCTGGATCCTCAGGATGGGCTGGGACAATGGCACAGCGTGTTAATTGATCAGCTGGAAGGGTACAGAGACCATGAGACTCAGTC
>PVJS01040270.1:0-18519 GCA_004027185.1 Glis glis
AGGAAGGAAGGAAGGAAGGAAGGAGGGAAGGAAGGAGGAAAGAGCGAGCGCCTCCTCTTTCTAAAGGCACTCTACAGCCATCTTTCAAAACATGTGTATAATAAGTATACAAATACATAATGTCTGCCACATGAGAGAGGTGTCCTGAGAACTGTATGGTGCAGAACTTGTGCAGCTATATATGACAGCCCAGACGGTGCTGAACTGGAGGTACCAGTTGCCACTGAAAATAGAGGTGAATGACGAGGCTGTCATAAAATATGAAAAGTTGAATGAAACAATTTAAGAAGAAGCTAGAACTTCAGCTCTCACCTTGGTAGAAGATTGAAGGTTTATTCTCTGAAGAGGGAAAGGCTGATCTCTGGAAAGGGGAACACCAGGCAGAGTTGAGTGTAGGAGTCCTATATTACAAACAGAAGGATTAAGCTGGGGGGCCAGGAGTGGTGGCAAACACCTATAGTTCCAGCTACCTGGGAGGCTAAGGTAGGAGGAGCACTCGACCCCACACATTAGAGATAACTATGGGCAAGACCCCATCTCGTAAAAAACAAAACAAAACAATAAATAACAATAGTAAAAATAAAAAATAAAATAAATCAAAATATGCCCTCCCCATGCTGCTTCATCTACTTGGACCCAAGAACACTGGTATCTACGCTTTTACTCCCCAGACAGGAGAATGGGAGGAACTTCTTAGGGGAATATGACCAACTCAAGAGGATAGAACTAAGGATTTTTACACTAGGGGTTCCTGATGCTAACATTCCAGTGGCTCAGGCTACAGTGAAGTTCATAGTCAACAACTACTACCCACATAATTGCAGCTTCCAATCACCTTTAAAATCCCCCACTCTTGCCAGGCACAGTGGCGCACACCTGTAATCCCAGTACTCAGGAGGCTGAAACAGGAAGATCATGAGATCAAGGCCAGTCTGGGCAAATTAGGACCCAACTCAAAACAAAAACAAAAATCCCCCACTCTTAAATGTAAGCAGACCACCAATGATTACCAGAATGATCTTAACTTGAAAGATAGAGGCCCAAACAAACATCCATAAAGGAATGTGTACAAAATTGAGACAATACCAGAAAGAACATTTTTCAATGAAATTGTAATCATCAGAGAATTAAAAGAATCCATTCCATCAATGAAACAAGAACAGGATACTATAAAAGAACATTCAAAATAATGATAGTAATAAAAGCTCTTGAAATTTAAAAAATGATAGCAGTTGCTGGGCGTGGTGGTACATGCTTGTAATCCCAGTACTTTGCATGGTACTTTGCATGATGCATGGGTAGAATTAAGTACCCCGAGCTGGTCGTGGTGGCGCACGCTTGTAATCCCAGTACTTTGGGAGGCGGAGACCGGAGGATCCGGGTTCGCGGCCAGCCTCAGCTCTCTCTCTCTCTCTCTCTCTCTCTCTCTCTCTCTCCCCCTGTCTCGCTCTCTCTTTCTCTCTCTCTCTCTGCTTAGTGAGGCCCTCTGCAACTTCATGAGACCCGGTTTCAAAATAAAGTATAAAAATAGGGCCGGGGGTGGAGGTAGAATGCCCCTGGGTTCAATCCCAGGTACTGCAAAAAAAAAAAAAAAAGAGAAAAGATAAGAACATTAGAAGACCTCTCTAGGAAAGAACTATTGTTCGAAGAGATAAAGAAAAAGTGCTAGAATCCCCTTGGAAAACAAGTCAGCATTATCTGGTAAAAATGAACACATGTATATCATACAACTAAGGAAGAAAAGAAGATTTAAATTCATTCATTATTCATCAAGTACTTCTTGAGCACATACTAAATTCTAGTCATTGTGTTGGGCACTGAAAATATAAGAAAAACAAAATATATACGACCTCTGCCCTTTCTGAAACCAACCAAGATCCTTTGTCCCCAGAAAACTGTAAAGTATGGTGCATCTCTGGCTCAATCATTCCTGTAAATTTTGGGCTTCCATGGAAGAGTCTTTGGGTAGATTTCATATGTGTAGAATGTATGAGTAAAGAAATACTTATTCTGTGGTTCAAAGGGGAGTTAAAGGCAAGGCTAAAAGCTTTTATAAAAGCTGCGTTGAGAAAGAGTCTAATTTAACTAATACTTTTTGAACAGAAGTAAAAAAAGACCAAAACATGGAAACTGTATTGAGAAAGAACCAGTTGTGTTTTGTTTTGTTTGGGGTGGGTGGTTGTTTTGTTTTGTTTTAGTTTTTCACAATACTGGGGATTGAACCAGAGTCTTGCACATGCTAGACAAGTGCTCTACCTACACCCCCAGCCCTTTTTAAAAATTTTATTTTTGAGACAGGGTCTTGCTAAGTTGCCCAGGCTGGCTCTAACTTGCCATCTTTCTGCTTCAGCCTCCCAAAAAGCTGGGTTTACAGGCTTGTGCCACAATGCCCAGCTAAGACAGAGCCAGTTTAATTTTTTTGTGTGAGTGTGTGTGTGTGTGTGTGTGTGTGGTACTGGGGAATGAACCCAGGGGCATTCTACCTCTGAGCTACACCCCCAACCCTATTTTATTTTTATTTTGAAACAGGATCTCGCCAGGTTGATGAGAGTCTCACTACTTGCTGAGTCTGTCCTCAAACCTATGATCCTCCTGTCTCAGCCTCCCAAGTATTGGGATTACAGGTGTGCGCCACCACTCCCGGCTTAGCCAGTTAAATTTTAATAATCTTTAACAAAATTTCCCAAAGATAAGATAAATTATTTCGGGAGATGGTAAGCTGACTGTCTGTGGAAGTATTTAATTCCAAGCAGGATTCATTCAGTTTTTAATTGAGTGGTAACCCTGTGCCTTGTGTTGTCCTAGGCTCTTTGTATTAATTACCTATTGCTACATAACAAACCACCCGCAAACTTAGTGTCTTAGAACAAAAGTAAACATTTGTGATCTCACAATTTTCTGTGGGTAGCAGCTTGGCTGTGTGTTTCTGGTTTGGTCTGGCAGGAGGTTGACAGCAGGACGATGTCTGGAGCTACAGCCATCTGAAGGCTTGGCTGAGGCTGGAGATCTCTTCCAAGGCAGCTGACTACATGGTTGGCAAGTTGGTGCTAGCTGTTGGGAAGGGGCTTTAATTCCTGCCTGCAAGGACCTCTCCACAGGGCTGCTTCAGTGATCGCAGACATGGCAGCTGTCCTTCCTGAGAGTGAGAGATTCAAGATAAAGCAAGGTAGGAGCCACAGTGCCTCTATGACCCAGCCTTGGAAGCCTATAGTGTGACTTCCACAATTGCTTATTGATCACGTAAGTCAACCCTCTTTAGTATGAGAGGGACCACACAGGGCGTGAATACTGAAGAGGCTCGCTGGGACCATCTTGGAGGCTGTTCCCACACTCTGTAAATACAGTGATGAACAAGCAAGCGAGGGGCTTGTGATCAAGAGGCTGTTTGCCTACAGCTGTGATCACTGTCAGAAATGACTGACCTTATGGTAACAGGTCTCAGGTCTTTAGTCTCCATATCTCTCATCCGCCATCTCAGAACCAACAGCTCAAACCCTCCCTCCCCTGACCTGGCAATTTTGGGGTTTCTAATGTGTCCCTCCATTATCAGCTGTTGGTTATCACATGGGCCATGGCCCCATCCCGTACACTCCCAGACACAGGGACACAGAAGTCCCCAGCTAACCCCAAGCTTGTTGTCTCTTTCCACAGAGCATGCCCCAGCCTGTGCTCCTCCTCCTGGGAGCACAGGGTGTCCTATGATAACAGCAGGAGGACACGCCGTCCCTCTGCCAGAGTGGCAAAGCCTGTGGGTACAGGAGAGAGGGCGCTCAGACCTTCCCCCTTTGACCTGATCAGGGCCACTCAGTACACCAGAGATCTTGGGGGGTAGTGTCCCCTCTGCTGTTCTCAGAGGACTGCTGACCTTTGAGCTTGGGAGATGTGCTGGGGTGTGGCCAGCATCTCAGCCTGGCACGGCACCACGTGCCCTGGGCCTCGCTATGCCCGCTTTCCCATGGCTGGCAGGTGCTTCAGCCCAGTGGGGGAAATCACATTTCATTTGCTGAGCAGAGGATCCATGTCAGGGGCTCGAGGCAAGGGAGGCTAGAAGATAAGAGGCTGGCATTTTTAGAGTCTATAATGGGAGGCGGCATCTGATTCCCCTCAAAATTGATCAGAGAGAAATTCCCCAGATAAAGCAAGGGAGATTCAAAGACTGGGCAGGTGTCTGAGTCTGTTCAGGCTGTTACAACAAAATACCATAAACTACTACGTTGCTCACAAACAACTAACATTTATATCTCACAGTCCTAGAGGCTGACGGATAAAATCCCAGATAAGGCTCCAGCAAATTTGGTGCCTGATAAGGGCACTTTTTTATTTATAGAAGGTGCTGTCTAGCTTTGTCTTCATATGTAAATGAGATCCCAGAGGGATCTCTCTGGGCCTCTTGTATGAGGAACTAATCCCATTCATAAGGGCTCTTCCCTCATGACCTAATCACTTCCCAAAGACTCCTTCTCCTAGCTTCATCACCGCAGCTAGGATTTTAACATGTGAATTTGGGGAGACATAAATATTCGGTCCATGGAAGCAGCCGAAAGCAATGTTGTTACTGGGAGGCATCTGCCAGGTCAGTAACCGGGGAGACTGAAGCGCAGATGAGAAATCCAGACGCAGGAGAGAGCGGGCGTTTCTCATCCAGGTGGACCAGGACTGTTGTTGCAGGGCCCTCGGAGACATGCAGGACAATCCTGGGGGCAGTGAGAAAGACTCAGGGGTCCCATCCAGAATTCATACTAGGAACCAAGCTCTGGGAGACACTGAGGCCCTGGGGGTCCTGGAGGCAGCACTCAACCAGGCAGCCCTCAGGTGAGGTCGGGGAGCACCTCTGAACCTTCCAGACCTACTCAGAAACCTGCCTAGCCTCCGACCCACTTTTTAGTGCCTCCTGCTCTGTTGCCCTCTCCTAGAGCCAGTCAGCAAACCACTGGGTGCTGGTGGGCTTGTCAAGGTGCGTTCACTGGTAGGTTCCTGCCCTGCTAGTGGCCGGGGCAGAGGTGCTGTGGCAGTCTTACTGGCCTAGAGGGTGGAAGTGAGGACAGCTGGGACTGGGGAGACTCAAGGGGGTCTGCCCTTGGCCAGCCCTGGTGGCCTCATGTTAGAGTATGTGGCCTGGGATTGGGTGAGGAGGTGTACAGGAGTGGGGAGGTCACCTTTGTCAGGCATCTGTTGTGCTCCAGCAGCAAGGTGTAAACCAGTTCTTGTGTGTTTTCTCTGCACTCAATATCGTGCTAAGGGTTTGATACCCCTTGCTCCATCAGACACTCAGAAAACCCCTCTGAGCTGAGGATTGTCATTCCTACCTTCCAAGAGAGATAGAAATGACCAATTATCTGCCCCATCACCTAGTAGTCACTTGAAAAGCCAGTATTCAAGCCCATCAGTGCCCGATTCCCAAGCATGCATCCCTTCCAATAGGCAGGTGTTCAGGCTGGTGCCAAGGCCAGAGCCTGTGCAGGCACCAGCCTGAGAGCACCTTGGGAGGTGGAGGCCCAAGGACACCCCCTCGGTGGCCTGTCCCACAGCAGGTTCCAGGCCTCTTCCAGGAGAGCCCTGAAGGGAAGGAGAGGGATAATGAGCTGGCTGAGACCTGGGTTACAGCCAAGATGCCAAGTCCTTAGCGACAAAGGCTTAGCCTGGCTCTTCTCTGAGGCTCTCTCCTTGGGGAAGCCTGAGTCTTTGAAGATGGGGGGACAGCCTATTCCAGAGGCCACAGCTGCCCATAGCTGGCTGTGCTGATGAGACCACGCAGTCCCCATGAGCTCCCTGCCCCTTATCCCAGTGGCTGCAACCTCTGTCCCAGACAGCCAGGCCACTTGGCAGAAGGCTTCTGGGCAGAGTACCCCAGGGTCCCACACGCTCTGGCACCTGCTCCTCCCCTGCTCTTCGGACTCACTCACATCCCCAGGCCTCATTCCTCAACACTGTAGACCATGTTTAGCCTTGGGTCAAGAAATTTTTCAAATAAGCATGAATCACTTTTATAATGGGGGTGGGGTGGGATGAGTTAAACTAAACTTTACATAAATAAGTTAAGGCATGGGTGAATGTATGTAAGGTGGGCGGCCTCTCCCACTGTACAGTGAGCTCTCCAAGGCCAGGGACCATGTCCTGCTCACCTCCAGGTGTCCCCGCTATAGTTTGGATCTGGAATGTCCCGCAGAGGTGCATGTGTTGAAGGCAATGCAGTGATGTCTAGAGATGGGCCCTGGGGAAGTGATTGGACCATGGGAGCTCCGACCTCATCAGTGGGTTAATCCATGATGGTTTACTGGAAGGTGGGACCTAGTTAGAGGAAGTAGGCCACTGGGGGCAGTCCCTGAAAGGCCATATCTTTTCTCCAGCCCTTTACTCTCTCTCCTTGTTTCCCAGCTGCCATGAGCCTCAGCTTTCCGCTGCCATGATGTTCTGTCTCACCACAGGTCGAAAGCAATGGAGCCAGTCCACCATGGACTGAATGCCCACAATAAATTTTTCCTCCTCTAAGTTGTTCTTGTCAGGTAATTTGATCCCAGTGATGAAAGTTGACTAGCACAGTCCCTCTTGGTGTGAAACCCACTGTCAGGCACACTGCTACACAAAAGCTGCTCATTGTTCAGTTCCCAAAACAATGACTGGCACATGAGAGCATTCAATAACTCTTTGTTGGCTAAATGACTATAAGTTGCATGTTTTGTCTTCAGATGATGTGTGATCTTTTTCTACCTCCCCTTTTCTCACACCCACCTCTCCAACACATCCTTACCCCTCCTGTAGTCTCATCACCTGGGGCCCACTGATGTCCCCCAGAGTGCCCTGTCAGGCCACTGCTAAGCTTTGTTGAGCAGTGGTCTCCTCCCCACCTCAGACCAGCCACAGGAAGTTGTACGGCAGCCAGATGGGGCTAGATTCTCAGCAACTTTATTGAGTAGTGAGAGGGGGCATCGCCTCCCACTGGGCATGTGTCTTCAAGCTCATACAAGAAATATTTAGGGACAGACTGACAGACAGCTGGCAGGGCAGGGCAGGTGTCTCTGGAAGGGAGTGGAGGGCACCAGGGACAGCTCAGCTCTCCACTGGGGTGAGCTGTTCCTGCACCTGCACCTGAGCCTGCTCCTGCTCCTGAGCCTGCTCTGGGAGGGTAAGGGACGAGGGCTTGTCCTGGCTCTCCTTCTTCAGGGTCTTGAAGAAAGAGCTGACTTTGTCCCTCATGTCCTTCTCCAGGAAGCTCAAGTGGCCTTCCACGTCCCCCGCATAGGAACCCAGCTTCTGCCTCAGCTGCTCCATCTGCTGCACCATAGCTTTGTTGAAGGTTTCTTCGTAGGGCTTCACGTTGCGCCGGAACTCCTCCACCTGCCAGTCCAGCTGGCTGCTCAGATCCGCCAGCGACTTCTGCAGCCCTTCGGTGTTGCCCCTCAGCTTGCTGCGCACATCCTCCGCCATGGGCAACAGCTTCTCACGCAGCTCTTCGGCGTTGGCCGAGATCTTGGCCTGGAGCTCCTCGGCGTTCTTCTTCATCTGGAAGGCCAGGCCCTCGAGCTGGTGGTTGAGCTTCTCCTGGACATCCTGGGCGTAGGGGGCCAGGCTGCGACGCAGCTCCTCCACGTTCTGGTCGATCGTGGCCTTGAGCTCGTCCGCATAGGGTGTGAGGCGCCCCTTGATCTTCTCCACGTTCTTGTCAATATTGGTCTTGAACTGATCGGCGTAGGGCATCAGTGAGGTCTGCAGGTTGTCCACATTATCACGCAGCACGGTCTCCATGTGCTGCACGTGGGGAGCCAGCTGGCGCCGCAGTTGCTCGGCCTGCTCGTTGACCTGGGTGCGCAGCTGCTCCGCGAAGGGCCCCAGGCGCTGCTGCAGCTCACGAACATTGTCCCCGATCTTCTGGCTCACCTCGCTGGCATGGGGCACCAGGCGGGCACGCAAGTCCTCCAGCTCCTTTTGGATCTCCTCCTTCAGCCTCTCCGAGTCCTTGGCCAGACGTTCGTGCAGCTCCGTGGCAAACGGTACCAGCTGCTTCTGCAGGTCACCTGCATACGTGTTCACATCCCCAAGTTTGTCCTGGAAGAGGGTGCTGGAGGGGAAAAGGGCACAGAAGGGTCACCAATACACATGGCATTAACTAGCAGGCTCTTGCCAGGCCACGCCTGTAATCCCAGCTATTGGAAGACTGAGGCCTGAGGACTGCAAGTTCAAGGCCAGATTGGGCAACTCAGCAAGACCCTGTCTCAAAATAAAACTTAAAAGGGGGTTAGAGCATAGATAGCTAAGTGGTAGAGCTCTTGCCTAGCACGTGCAAGGCCCTGGGTTTAATCCCCCAATACCACAAACAATAAAAATAAATAAATAACACGACATAGTCCACTTTTATAACAATCATACACACCTACTTAGGACAGGTGAGTGTTCAGGGATACTGTATTTGATTTGAGGGAAGAGCTGTAATGGACTGTTATTACATTGAACTTGTATCTCTGGATTGCCCACTGAGTTTGAGTGCCATTATCTACCCATCATGTGATCTCAGCAGTTTGCTTCCTGCCTCCCCCCACCCCCGGTCTATGAAGTATGAGGTTGGATTGAGGTGCTGTGACATAGGAGCACATCATGTAATAGAATGGTCTCAACCTCTGCTGGCGTCTTCTAGCAGCACAAGTGCCAAGTTCCTTTCGTGTTCCCAGAGGCTTCCCAAGTACCCCTACCTGCCTTTCCCTGATTTCACAGGAGCCTGTGCTTCTGGAATATATTAGAAGCCAGCTCAATAACATTTCGCTCCTTCCCTTTTTTCCCTGAGCCTCGATGTAGCTATTCGTCAGACTCTCAAGCATTAAATTAGTAGGAAGACAACTTAGGGGTTATTTGACCCAACTACCCTATTTACATCTGTGGATACTAGGTCCCTAGAGCCCCGGGTCCCCCAGTGAATTAGTGACAGGACATTGAGTATCTTAAGCACTGGGGTCCTGCCTCTAAGCTCAGCCTCTGCTTGACCCTTAGAAAGCCCCACCCTGCTGGCTGCACCCCCTTACTTGAGCTGCTGGGTGATTTCTGACTTCTGGAGATGTTCCACAGCCTCCTTGGCATTGTTGCTCAGCTGGCTGAAGTATTCCCACATCACAGTGGCCACCTGGTCAGCACTGACCTCAGCCTGGGCACCTGGGCAGAAAACAGAAAGCTATTCATGAGGACCCACCTTTTTCCTGGTTCCTCTGCACCAGCTCTGAACCTAGACGATGTGGGGGAGCCCAGTCCATTTTCCTCTTGGGCTTAGCTAGGTCGCACAAAGTCAGCGGGCCTGCCTATTGCTCCTGTGAGCTGGTCAGCAGCTGGGCAGCCCCGTGTCCAGCTGGGGGCTGATGGACACTCTGAAGTACCCTCTGGCCTCTCCCCTCTGCTCCACTCATAGCAGCAGTCTGAGAGCCCCAACCAAAGACAACCGCTACTCACTGGTGATGGCCACCAGGGCCAGGCTCAGCACCACAGCCTTCAGGAACATCCTGGGCTCCTCACTGGGCTGGAGCGGTCTCGGCTGCACTGGATCCTTCAGAGGTCCTCAGGCTGCTCTCCTGTGCCGCTGTGTGAACTGACTGGAGCTCAGAGCCAGTCGGACATTTAAGGCCCCTCCAGGTTTCCTCCCCTCCTCCCTTCCCAGTGTGACTCCACGCTGGAAGGTGACACATTCCCAGGAGGCCTCTTGGACTTTAGTGACCCAAAGACTACGTGGAAGCTGACAGCAGACTGGGGCTTATGTGGCAATGGGAAGTGGCCGTGCTGGGCTGGGCCCCACCCAGTGGGGAAGGGTGAGGGGGGGCCAGGAACTGGGGGAGAAACACAGCCTAGGGGGCCCCTGAGCCAGGTCTGATGCCTCAGAGGCTCTGCTGGCAGCTCTGGGTCTGTGCCAGGCTGGGGGTACAAGGTCCATGTCTTCTCTGTCTGCCCAAGTGGAGACAGCCCCCCACCCCGGCTGCCACCAACCCTGACTCCATCTCAGGACCATACTCTGGACTGGGTCCACATAGTGCTGCAGACGGGGCAGTGAGCTAAGATCTGGCTCTGTCATCCAGGTCCTCCCAGGAGGAAGTGCCACAATGGCCTTTGGCTAGGCAGCTGGGGTGGGCAGGGTCCTGTATTGAAGGAGTTAACTGTAAATGTACTTCATGTCCCACCACAGCAAGCTGAGCCATGTCGGTCCACTTATTCCACACCCTGGGTGTCAGTTTCTCCTTTGAACAATGGGGTTGTTCGACATGTTAAATGAGATAGTGTTTGTGAAGTGGGTGGTACAGTGCTTGGCACAGGGTAAGCACTGAAAGCTAGTTGTTATTATTAATAATTACATTGTTTTTCTGATTTGGACAAAGTGGGGAGTGTAGCAGAGGGCTTACCATAACCTCTAGAGAGAGTGGCAGAGACCTCATCCTCTGAGGTCACGGGGTGGGATAGAGGCAGGATTGCAGAGTAGGGCCAGTGGGAGGTGCTTCCCACCCCACTCCCAGCCACACACAGCTTGTGCAGAATTGCATGGGGAACCTGAGGCTCGAGGGAGCCCTCTCACCTGGGATGGAGGGCAACAGTGCTCCTGGGAGGTCTAAGAAGGCTTCTTCCAGTATCTCCAAATGAAGTCACACACGCGATCACAGAAAGATATCCCCTGAGAAGACAACACTCCATGGTCAGCTTGGGGCCCCTGCTCGAGTGACCATACCCCCACCCCATGACCACGTGATAACAACTATCATATTGCACTGTTGGCTGCTGTGCGTGAGTACATGCTGGACACATAGGCGGGCCCCAGTCATTTATAAACTGAGAGCCATCAGAGTAGACCACATTGTGCTAAGTCTGATTTACCGCATCCTCATTTCTTATATACTAGAAATGGCTTGTCTCATAGAGTTGAAGACAGCTATACGCCCTCTGGTGCCTGCCCTCCTTCTGCTGGGTCTCCACTACCCTGCAGTGCTCCACATATTATCGTAATCACCTCTCGTACCAGGAGTTCACTCCTTTCTGGAGCAGCCCATGCCATCTCAGTAGTTGTTGAGTTCAGACTTCAGAATCTGGTTCCCTGGATTTGTGTATGGGCTTCACCACATACTGTCTGTGTTACCTTGGGCAAGTCTCATTACCTCTCTGAACCTCAGTTGCTTCCATGGACATAATTATAGTACCCACCGCCTTGGCTGTGAGAATTCTTTGAGATAACCTGTGTAATGCTCATGACAGTACTGGGCACATAACAGGTGCTCAATTAAATGTTAGCCAGCTGGGTGTGGTGGCGCACGCTAGCAATTCCAGTACTTGGGATCCAGAGACAGGAGAATCGCAGGTTCGAGGCCAGCCTTGGCAACTTAGACCCTGTTTCAAAATAAAAAATAAAAAGGGCTAGGGTATAGCTTGGAGGTAGAATGCCCCTGGGTTCAATCCCCAGTAACACACACACACACACACACACACACACACACACACACATACACACAACGTTAGCCAGGTTTTACTCTTAAAAGGCTGCCTATAACATTGACTCAATGTTTTCAGTCCTGCTGCCTAATCAGGCACAGTCCAGCCTGGGGTAGGTGCAAAGGCTGGCTCTCAGTGCCTCTGTTCCCTCCCCCTCCGCCAGAGCTGAGGGAGCAATGAGTCACGAAGGACACCTCAGCTACAGTTTGACCTCCTGGACTCAGTCTGAGTGCAGGTGCCACCCGTGTGAGACAGGTCCAGAGGTGCTTCTGTCTCACCTGCTGCCCGGGTGTACCCACACTGAGGGTACCCACACTGAGCAAGTCCAAGAACACCTGCCGGGATGTGGAAAGATTCACAGACGTACACAAATAACTGAGCTGTCCATGGTCACAAAGCTCAGGCCTGGAGCTCAGGGACTGGCACAGCCGTGGGAGGTGCCTGCACCCGTGGGGAGGGCACCCTGCCTCCCAGTGAGTCATGGATGTGACACTAGGAAGGCGCCCTGAATATTTCCCAAAGTTGGTGGTCGTGTTTGTTTCCACCTGCAGATGGTTTGTGCCAATGGAGACAGGTGAGAGTCCCATGCCAAGCTGCTGATGGAAAAGCCAACTCTGCCTTTAGCCGGGCCTGGGCCTGAGTCAGGGGCCATTGGGCACCGGGGGCCCAGTGTGCCCAAGGTAGTGTACCTTGGGCAGCCCCATGTCTCTCTCTGCGCCTCTGTCTCCTTGACTGTACTCAGATTGACCTCAGGGCTGGTGAGGCGATGAGGCTGACTGCTGGGCCTTACCTAAGCCATCTCCTGTCACCCACATGAGACCAGAACAGGGCCCAGTCCAGAGGTCAGAGTGGGGAGCAGACACCCAGGCCCAGTCAGGGACCAGGCAAGTCACACGGACACACGTCCACACGTCTGCTTCATGCCAGCCCTCCTCCCAGGGCAGATATTCCAAGGGAGGATATCTCTTATTGAGGCAAGGCAGACGACCTGGGAACAAGAAGGGTTAAAAGAGCCCATCTATATAAAGAACAGAAACAGGGAAGGTTAATAAGATATACGGTAACAGTGACCAGGCAAGGACTATGGAAATCAAGACAAAACTTCAGCCCCTTCTGTGGGCTGCATCCTGAGGACAGCCTGTGTGAACAAGGATGGGGGTGGGGGGCAGACAAGTGGCGCCGGCAGACTAGAGTCCACCAGCCCTCAGGATAATGATTAAAATTAAGGATTGAAACGGGGCAAAGGACATTGGGTCCCCAAGACCCAATTCTGACCAATCACAGAAGAGCAGATGGGGGACCACAAGAAGGATTAAAAGCCCACCTCCCAAGAACTTCAATGACTGCTCCCTTTCAAGAGCCCCTCCCCTGTGCGGGAACTATTCTGTCTTTCTATCTTTCCTTGGCTTATAAATAAACTTTCATATTTTTATACCTTTCATTAGTCCTTGGACTTCATTTGTCGAAATCCACTGGACAAGGGCACACTAAGAGGAGAAACTGCATCACTATTGTCACGGGAAGATCCAGGGTAGGATGCTAGGAAGAACTTCCAGCATGGAGAGGCACGGTGAAGAGCTCTGGCTACCTGACTGAATCAGGGCTGCCCAGCTCAGTGTGGTGGCAGGGGCACGGGTCCCAGTTTCCTATACTAAACTTCCCCTGGACACAAGCAGAGGCAGCTAGAGCTGGCCTGACTCCAGAGGACCATCTCAGCTGGTCAGGCCCCCTCTTTTACCCACCTGTCACTGACTGCTCCCTGGACCTGGGCCTGTGGGCCGAGCAGTCTCCTCTTCCCAGGGGAGATGTAGGGGGCAACTTAGGCCCGCCACCTAGAGGCTCCCACTGAGACCCAGGCTGGACCGCTGGGAGGGGCATAGGCACTTTGAAAGAGATCAGGTCCCGGGCTTCATGTTATACTGCATCCCGGCTGCATGGGACACCTGGGTCCAGCTCAGCACCACCTGACCAGACCTCTCTGCTCAGATCTTCTGACCTCCCTGGACTCAGTGGCCCCACACTGCACAGGTGAGAGCAGACAGGCTCGGCCAGACCTTCGACTCTGGTGGAAAGGGATCTGGCCAGCCCATTCCTACATGCCCAGGGCCGAGGACCTTGCACAACACCCCAGCCTGGGATCTGATCCCCACTGTGCCCTTTGACTCTGGGGTAAGGAACAGGCTGGGACAAAAGAGGAAAGTGGGTACAGAAGCCCCTCTGTCTTCCCCAATTCCCAAATCCCACAGTGACCTCTAAGTCACCTTCCTTCCCTCCCCACCCCATCACCTAGTCTGCTCTCAGAAAGTGAGCCGAACCAGATGTGCTCTGAGCTGTGAGTGGCTGCGAAGCCTCTCAGGGATTCATCTCTCCAGGCTGTCAGGGACCAGCCTTGGGTTTTTGAAGACCTGGCTTCTGGTGCCCTGTCCTACCACTGCTGGGCTATGTGCATGTGGGTGGGTCTCTACCCCTTGGAGCCTTAGGTCTCCTATCTATAAAATGGAGTTAACAATGTGTAATTCACAGATTCTGACTACTTGCACTTTAGCAGAAAACAAAGTCTTAAAGGAATGAATCTAGCAGAGGAATTTCAAGTTTCAGCCACAGGTGAAGAATTCTGAGAGCAGGGCCAGGACCCTTGCTCAGGCCTCTGATTTCACTCTGTGTGACTAGGGACTTCCTGCCGAGAGGGTAGCTGCCTGCCTCAAGCCCTATTTCTACAGGGGACAGCTCCTCCTGCCTTCAGACTAGACTGTCTGGAGAAGGACACAGCTTTTGGGAGGGAGGGGGATTTGTGGAGCCCCCTCCATGGGCCGGCTGCTTTGTACGTGCAATATTTCATTAGCCTTTCTCCAAGGATAGAATCAGTATTCTATCCTCACTTTACAGAGTAGAAAACCAAGGCACTGACATGTTAGCTCTTCACCCATAAGTCATATGAGCAATTTCCAAGGGCGTCATTTAATCCTAGGATTTCTTGGCTCCAAAATGCTAACATCCAGGAGACAATGTCCCTGATGCTGCTCTCCTGGCTGTGGCTCTCAGCATGAGCTCATACGCTAGAGGCTTCTCTGGGGAGCTGACTTTCCCCAGAGCTCCTCCCTGCCCCTGGCCTCCCCTGGTCGACTGGCCTCCCCCGGTTGACTGGCCTCCCCCTTTTGATCTTTCTAGGTACCACATGGCCAGGGGGCTGCACGAGGGCTGCTCCTTTGGAGCTGAGAAGCCTGAAGCCCAGGGGAGACACTCAGTGTCACCTCAGTGTCAGTGAGGCGGGCCCAACCATGAGCCGGGCTCCTGCCCCAGGGGGTGTTATCAGTGAGTCCAAAGGGCAAGGTGAGGAGCACAGGACAGAGGGACAGACCTAGGGCTCAGAGCGGCCTTTGCCCTTCTCCCACCAACCCCTGGCCCCGGTCAGCCAGGAAGGCTGCTGAGAACGCAGCAGTGGATGGAAGGCGCTGTGGGGGGCTGTGGGGGGAAACGGTGCCACCCACGCCACCCCAGCTCTGCCCATTGCTCTCTACTGCCTCCACTCCAGACATGCTCAGCCCACTGAGTGCTTCCAAGTCCAGAGAAGCCCATCACCTGACTCCAGGCTGTTGTCAGGGTTTGGGGTAGGGAGGGATGGGCTTGAAAACTCAAGGGTGATGGGCCAAGATGGCTCTGAGGCCCCTAACTTGTCCCCTGAGCCCTCTCCCTTCTCACCAGCCTCTCCCTGGGAAGCCAGTCTTTGGGAGGGAACAGGGTCTCCCCAGGCTCTGCCCCGTGGCTCAGCCGGCTGGCTGCAGCGTGGCAGGAGGGCAGTGCGGACACAGTCTCCAAGGGATTTCCCAACTCTCCTGGCAGCTGGCCGCAGCTGGCCTCCCTGCCTCAGGTCCTGGTCTTGACTGTCAGCAGGTGACCTTTGCCCGGCTCACTGAGCCTTCAGTACCCGCTGGCCTGTCCTGACAATATAAAACAGGTCAGAACCCTCTCGCCTGCCTGCCCAGTTCATCCTTAGAAGCAGCTACTCCAGGTAATGCCCCTGGGGAGGGGGAGAGGAAAGGAGGGGATGGAGGTTACCTGGAGGAGAGCCTCAGGGCTTCATGAGTGCCTCCCACCCACGACTGGGCCCTTGGGGAGACAGAGGCCCAGGATGGGAGGTCACTTGCCCAAAGACACGTACAGGGTAGTAGCAGAGCTGGGACTGGAACCCGCTCACAGTCTGCATGCTTCCCCCTTACTCTGCACGCTTAGGGCCAGGAAACGCCTTTGACATCCCAGCCCGATCCCACACAGGAAAACTGAGGCCTGGAGAGGGACAGAGTCTACCCAGAGCCACTCAGCACATCAGTGCAGAGAACGGGCCAGACCCAGGCGTCCCTCTCCCCATTCTGGGGAGTTTCTGCAGCATGCCACCGGCTGCCCACTCCTGGCGCCTGGGTCCCCTGAGTCCCCCATCTGAGACTCCATATTAGCAGGGTACTGGGCCCCTTCTCCTGCTGACTGCTCAGGTTCTACTCAGGGGTCTCACTATTCCCCAGGGAGGGGCCCAGAAGGGGAGCTGTGGGGTGCCTCTCACAGGACACTTCACCGCAGGAACAGAGGTGCCATGCAGCCCCGGGTCCTCTTCCTTGCAGCCCTCCTGGCGTTCCTGGCCTCTGCCCGTAAGCACTTTGTGGGGACTGGTCTGGGGGCACTGCGGGAGGTGGCCTGGGGACCCTGCGCCCTGATGGGTGGTGGCCATGCAGGAGCCATGGCTTGCCCTGGAGGCCGAGCCACCCCTGCTCAACTATGCTTTCCCGGCAGGAGCTGAGGACACCGAGGATTCCTCCCTCCTCGGCTTCATGCAGGGCTACATGCATCAGGCCACCAAGACTGCCCAGGACGCACTGACCAGCATGCAGGAGTCGCAGATGGCCCAGCAGGCCAGGTATGCCCACGGGCCCTACCTTCCAGTCCTCTGTGCCAGCTCCCTCTGCCCCCACCTGCCCCTGCCCTGGCGAGAGTTCTGTAATGAGACTGTGGCTCTCCAGCTAATCCCGGCCTGTGCCCTCTGACCTCCCAGGTCCCTCGCAGGGCCTTTATGAGGCTGCTGTGGGAGAGACGGAAGTGGAACTCCTTTCTCCCTGGTGCAGCCCTAGGCAAGCCATTATCCTTTTCTGATCCTCCTTAGCTAGCGGAGCCAGTTTCAGTCTGGGGTGTAGGGAGTGTGTTTCCACCTTGTTCCCAGCCTTGAGGTCAGTGTCTGTCCTGTAGCTCTGTCCTTGCTCTCCCAGCCCGCCCCACTCAGGAGTCCTCCACTCTCTCCGGCCTCCTTCCCCCACCGACTCCACTGGCATTGGTGGCATTTGTGTAATAGAGGTATTTGCAAAAGTTCTCAGTCCTCAGACCTGGCAGTGCTGTGGGTATTATCCCCACTTTGTAGACGAGAGAATTGAGACTCAAAGAGGTTAGGGGACCTGGCCCAGATTGCACACCTGGATCACACAGCCAATCAATCCACCAGTGATTTTCCAAACAAGAGACTACTTCCCTTTGGCCCACCCACTCAGACCCACCAGGTGTACAGCTCCTGGGGACACCATTTGCATGGAATACAACCGTAGCCCTGACTTTACACCTCTCCCCACCCAGCACTTTGTGCCTCGGAGCTGCCATTGGGGGTGGGCAGCACCGTGGTCTGACCCAACCTGGAGAAACATGAGCTTAGACTTGTGCTGGGGTCCCTTTGCCACCTTGGCCTCTGTTCTGCTTGGGGTGGCAGCTGTAGGCAGTGCCTGCCTCAAGTCTCAGGGGTGTTGCCGGGTGGACAGGAGAGTCCGTGGGGAGGTGTGTATGTGGGGTCCTGCAGCCTGCGGGCAAGCGCTCATGCCCACTGTGTCCCTTCTTCTTACTGCTTTAACCCCCAGGGGCTGGGTGAACGGTGGCATCACCTCCCTGAAAGACTACTGGAGCACATTCAAGGGCAAGTTCTCCGGATTCTGGGAGTTCACCCCTGAGGCCACACCATCTCCGGCTTCCGAGGTCCCCTGAGACTGCAGCTCCGAGTCCACCTGTCCATCCATCCTGCCAGTTCCCTGGTACTGCAGGCTTCCAGGGCTGCCCCTGAAGGTTGCTTGGAAGGGACAGTATTGTCAGTGCCCTCCCACCCCACCCCAGACCTGGCCCACCTCCAGGCATGCTGCCTCCCAATAAAGCTGGACGAGAAGCTGCCATGAGTGGGTCATCCCCCGCGTGCCACATATGTTAGGGCATGGGAATGAGCTGGGCCTGTTCAGTGGGTGGCCTGGGGGCCAGTTCCCCCACCCCTGGGTCTTCATCTGTAAGGTAGGAATAACCCTACTTACCCTGCCTGCCTTGACAGGTTTGTGTGGAAGATCGAATGGGAGAATAGATGTGACAATATTGTGATAAACTGCCAAGTGCTAATAACGCGACTTGAGTGTGTGCTCTATACCAGGCCAGCACTTTCACGTCATCATCAGAGTAGAGACTGTGTGTTCACCCAAACCATGGAGCCACCTCGCACTCCCAGGCCACCCGGCCCCCTTATACACACTTGAGGAAAGGAGGCAGGATGGGGTGGTGGTTGGAGGAAGATACAACCAGGCTCTAGGCTTGGCTCCACCACTGCATAGTAGCCTAAGTTTCTTTTCTGTAAAATGGGCACAATAATATTTCTCCACTGTGGGTTTGTTGTGAAAAAGGAAAAGACACAGTGTTCAAAAGCATTTGGCAGGCCAAAAGCGTGGTGGCGCACGCTTGTAATCCCAGTACTTGGGAGGCTGAGACAGGAGGATCAGGGTTCGCGGCCAGCCTCAGCTACTTAGTGATGCCCTCCGCAACTTAGTGAGACCCTGTTTCAAAATGAAGAATAAAAAATAGGAGCCGGGCGTGGTGGCGCACGCTTGTAATCCCAGTACTTTGGGAGGCGGAGACCGGAGGATCCGGGTTCGCGGCCAACCTCAGCGCGCGTATGCGCGCGCGATCTCTCTCTCTTTCTCTCTCTCTCCGCTCTCCTCTCTCTCTCTCTCTCTCTCTCTCTCTCTCTCTACCTAGTGAGGCCCTCCGCAACTTCGTGAGACCTGGTTTCAAAATAAA
>PVJS01040271.1:0-18519 GCA_004027185.1 Glis glis
GGCCGGGGGCATAGCGCAGAGGTAGAACGCCCCTGCGTTCAATCCCCAGTACCGCAAAAAAAAAAAAAAAAAGACTAAAAAATAGGGCTGGGAATGTAGCTCAGAGGTAGAATGCCCCTGGGTTCAATCCCCGGTACTTAGTGAGACCCTGTTTCAAAATAAAGAATAAAAAAATAGGGCTGGGGTGTAGCTTGGAGGTAGAATGCCCCTGGGTTCAATCCCCAGTACCAGAATGAATGAATGAGAATTGATTTTAGCTGGGCGTGGTGGTGCATACCTATAATCCCAGTACTTGAGAGGCTGAGACAGGAAGATTGCAGTTCAAGGCCAGTATGCAGTAACTTTGGGAGAACCTGTTCCAAAATAAAAAATAAAATAGGGCTGAGGGTGTAGCTCAGAGGTAGAGAGCCCCTGGGTTCAGTCCCTAGTTCCCCCCCCCACAAATAAAAAAAAGTGAGCTGATGTAAAGAAAGGATTTAATAAGTAGTTGTACAGATGGGATGGAGATAGAGCTGAAAAGTAAGGGTGGAACAACCACCCAAGTTCATTAAGGAGATGTTGGCCCAGCCTCCCACTGCTCTTCCCATAGATCAGGGGTTCCCAGCTGTGGGCCTGAACTGAGGTTGGCAAACAATGACCAGGGGCGGGTGCCTTGAGCCGTCAGTGGGTGCATCAGCCAGGAATACTCTCAGCTTCAAGGAAGAAAACCTCACTCACAACAGCTTGCACAAATGAGGATCAATTTCTCTCCAACAGCAGCAGACTTGGAGGTTCTTTTTTTTTTTTTTTTTTGCGGTACTGGGGACTGAACGCAGGGGTGTTCTACCTCCGCGCTACGACCCCAGCCCTATTTTTTTTTTTATACTTTATTTTGAAACCGGGTCTCACGAAGTTGCGGAGGGCCTCACTAAGTATACAGAGAGAGACAGAGAGAGAGAGACAGGGAGATAGCGAGACAGAGCTGAGGCTGGCCGCGAACCCGGATCCTCCGGTCTCCGCCTCCCAAAGTACTGGGATTACAAGCGTGCACCACCACGCCCGGCTCTTGGAGGTTCTTCTCTGCCAGTGTCAGTTCGGTGGCTGAGAAGTGTCAGCGTTGGAGCCGCGTTCATTCTCTTTCCCTCGTGGTTGCAAGGTTGCTGCAGCTCCAGGCAGGCCAGAGAGGGGAGGATCGGCTCCAGTGACATGTGTGTTTCTGTTCTGGGCTGCTTAAACACTCCCAGATTCCCCCGGAAGATTCCACTTCCATCTCCTTGACCAGAAATGTGTCACATAGCATCCCCTTCTCCAAGAAAGGTGGGACATTTTATTTAATTGGTCAACCTTTCCTGAGGAAGAATCCAGAGGAAAGAGGACTCAAGAGTGTCCGCTGGGTTAGCCAGCCAAGTGTCTGGCTCCAGGAGGGGAGAAAAGCAATCCTAATTTATATTAATGGGCGCGACTTCGTGCCAAGTCCTGCTGTAAGCACTATATGTGCATGATCTCAGTCCTTACAGCCGCCCTGTGACATCACTGCTGAGAGCCCCATAGAGTGATGAGGAAACGGAGGCAGAGTGGCGGAGGATCTGGGGTGGGAACCCTTGCAGCTGTCTTCAGAGCCGTCATTCTGAGCCACCTACACCATGTCGCCTCATCGGAGGTCCGGGAGGTCCCAGGCTGCGCTGTCTGGCCTCAGTTTAAATTCTTCCAGCAAAAGAGAAACGGGGTGGCACATCTTGTTTGGGGGAAGTTCTGATCACTAATGCTTTCTTGTAAATCACTTCCACTGCTCTTCGTCCCATCCTGGTGAGTGTCACCAGCCACACATCTTCCTGGCAGCCCCAGGGGCTTGCAAACAGCCGAGGGAGCAGCTCCTGGCCTCCCTTTTCCAAATAAATGGTACCCACGCTTTTAATTATCCTCCCCAGAAAGAGGCTTCCAGCCTGGCGCCTTTCTCTGGAGTTTGACTCAATACACCTTTAATGTGCACCTCCTCTGTGCTTTTCCTGTGGCGGAGAGGGGATGCAGTGGAACTGAGCTAGCCTCAGAGCTGGGGGCCCTGCACACATGGGATCTTATCCAGTGAGGGAGGCAGGCCCTCAGACAGGGACAGCCCAGAGTGGTCAGGGCTGTCATGGGGGAAACCCAGGAGGCTGGGAACCCAGCAGAGGTGCCCAACCCGGCCTGGGCGTCAGGGAGGGCTCCTGGAAGCTTTTGGGCCTTGGAGGAGAAATAGGGATTCGTTGAGGAGCAGTTTCCCCTTTCTTCTCCACCTCCTCTTTCTTCAGTGAGTCTTTCACTATGCTCACCTTTCTGAATTTGTGTTCCCTTCCTCTGTGAAATGAAGGGTTTGGACTTCTGTCTATCCAACCTGCAACCAACAGTGACTGGGCATGTGCCACGTGCCTGGTCCTGTACTGGGCAGGGGCCTCCCTGGGTGGACAGCGTGTGGGCAGAGCTCTTGAGTGGTGAGCATGTGCACTGCGGGAACCTGGAGCAGACACCTAACCTTCGCTTGGGGCTTAAGGATAAGCTTCTTGAAGGGGATGGAATGAAAAATGAGTTAACATGTGACTAAGAGCACTGGCTCCAGAGTCTAGCCAGCCTGGGTTCTGGTCCACTGAGCCATTCACCAATCCTAAGTGGGCAGCTTAGTCTGACAGCTTCCATTTTCTACTAAGGTTGTTTTGAGGATTAAAACATGATTACAAGCTGGGTGTGGTGTCGCACACCTGTAATCCCAGTACTTGGGAGACTGAGACAGGAGGATTGCAGATTCAAGGACAGCCTCAGTAACTTAGTGAGACTCTCAGCAACCTAATGAGACCTTGTTTCAAAATAAAAAATAAAATGGGGCTGGCAGTGTAGCTCGGAGGTAGAAAACCTCTGGGTTCAATCCCCAGTACCAAAACAAAAAACAAAACAAAAAAAAAAAAAACGTGCTTACAAGTTTCCAGTACCTAGGACAGTGTCTGGCACAAAGCAGTCACTTAATAGATTATGATGATGATGGTGATGGTGGCGGTGGTGGTGGTGGTGGTGGCAGCTCCCCTTCCTCAGCCTTTACTGTACGTCGGAGGTTAGACAGCTCAGCGACCAGCCTATCAGATAATAAGCGTCAGCTGCTGCCATTGTGACTATTTACCCACCAGCATAAGTGTGTTTACCCTGTGCCTAGTGCTGAGCCAGCGGAGTGCTTGGATATAGCAGGACTGTGTTCTGGGAACAAGATGTTTGCAGCGGAGGCCTGGGCTGGGAATTCTATGGAGAAGGCAGGAGTTTCTCTGGTGGGTATTGGCAACCCACAGCTGTTGGCCTCCCAGTCCCCTTTCTAGTGCAGTCCCTTGGCCTTTCAGCACTGGCCTTCAGAGTGTGGGCTGCCCTTGACCTCTGTGGCCAGAACGCATGGATGCTCTGCTCAGCCCATCAGCCAAGCCCTAAATTAGACCTGACAGTGTGATTTATTCTCTGGGATGGAGACGGGAAGGCAAAGCCCCAGTGGGTGATTCCACGGGAAGGTTGTCAGCTCGAATTAGCCCAGGCCCTTCACGCAGCCTTGCTGCTTCAGTGTCCTCCAGCTAATAGGGTTTTCCAGGGTGTCACTAGCTTCTGAGCGAGCCGTCTCCTCTCCCCTCCCCAGGGGCTGGACTTGGCTGCGATCCCCAAGAAGTGATGTGCCCTGTCTGAAGGCATCAGAGGCTCTGGGTCCTTTCATCTGCCCCATCCGGAAGTGCAAGTGCAGGGCCCGGGGAGAGGTGCTTCTGTCTCCCTCCCCCGGGCCTTTCACTGGGGCTCGTCCTGGCAGCTGGAGGCCGTTGTGTTGCTCCTCGCCACCCAGCCTGATCGCAGCGCTCAGCTCCAGCCTCCCGTGTTCATTCACAGGCATGTTAGCGAGAGGGGAGATGCTGCTACAGTAACAAATTAACCCTAAAATCCTAAAGATTGGGCATTGCATATGTCCATTTCTTGTGACGTAAGGCAGGGCAGGGGACGTGACCTTGCACCTCAGGCACCTGGGCTGATGGGGCTCCCTTGTCTTGAAGCTTCACAGAGCTAAGACAGACAGTCCCTAGTGATGCTGGCTGGAGAGAACTGGAGGGTCACTCAGCAGGGCCTGGCAGCAACACAGTTACTTGTCATATCCAGAACTAGTCACACAGCCCTGCCTGACTGCAAGAGGGCTGGGAATATGAGGGACGCCTGGGTATTCAGTGAGCAGTGTCATGACCACTATAGACAGGTGTGGTATTTATTCAGCACCTGCTGTATGCCAGGCCTTCTCAGGGCTCTGGAAATACAAAGGGGTTTCTGCCTTCCTAGAGCTCATAGTTCAGTGAAGGAACGGCATCTGAGTAATTACAGCAACTGCCCTGTGATCACGTCAGCGCTAAATGCCTTGACAGAGGCGCCCAAGGGCTGTGGGAGTATACCCAAGGGAAGGGTACCTGCGTGTTTGGGGTGGGGGCAGACAGGTCTGTCATAGGTGCGATGTTGGGATGAGAAGACCTTAACCGAGTGGAGGTGGGAGATGGGGAGAGGGCTCCTGGTAGAAGGAACAGCATTGCAGAAGGAACAGTGTTGGTGGAGTTCAGGATGTGGGAAGGAGCTTGACTCTAGAAGGAACTGGAAGAAGGCCACATGTAGGGGAGGGGTAGGTGGGCATACTGTGCAGGGTCTGGGTGGCTGTGGGGAGGAGTCTGGTATTGGTGGCTCCTACCTTTTGGAGGTGTTGATGTAGTTAAGTGAGCACAATTTTTTTTTAACAAATGCTGAGTTCTTACTCTTTAGCAGGTAGTGTTTTAGGTACTATGGTGAACCAGACCTACAAATATTCCTGTTCTCATGGAGCAGGCATTCTAGAAGGGGAAACAGACAATAATCAGGAAAAATAAATGTCTGACAAGTAAGTAGGATCATATAGTACAGAGCATGTAGTTTGGATGTATCTGGCTGTAGGTGACACACCTCCCATTCCTACAGGCCTAAGTAGGAGATGTGTGGGCTCCCACAACTCCCCAGTCTGAGGGTTCTTTGGTCTACCTTCTGGGCTGCTGACATAGCTCAAAAGGGGCATCAAAGACTCAGGTTAAGGGGTGCTGTGAGCAGTCTCAGGTGGGAGCAGAGCTTTTTAGACCCTGTGTGCCCTAAGGAGCTTCTGCCAGCCTGCCTCGGTGGCCAGTGAATTACAGGAGCCAATGAGAGAGCAGGGACGAGGCTGCTGCCACAGTCCAGGCAGAAGAGGTAGAGGGCAGGACCCGGGTGAGGAGAGTGAAGGAGAGGAGGGGCAGGTTCTGGGGACAACTCAGAGGTAGAGTGGACCGGGCTTGCCAACAGCATGGTTGCTCCAAAGAAGGACTGCTGAGTGCTTGTGCACACACACATGTCCGTCTTGTGCTGCATCTTCCTTTTGTAAGTCTTGGTGCACTATGACTTGATCCTGTTTATTGATCAGCAGTTTTTTCACCAGGTAAATCATGTATTTCTCATGCTCTTAGAAATCCTAAAGGGAAGGCACCTATTTCTTTGATTATGGAACCCTGTTATTTTTGAAGACCTGTAGTAACATGTTCTGCAGTATAATTTGGAAAATTTTTGCTTTAATAGTGATTCTCATCTTGCTGCGCATTACAATCGTGAATTAAATGAGCTCAGTCATTCTTTCAACAAATGCTGAGTTCCTACTCTTTGAGTTGCTTTAAAAAATCCCAAGGCCTGGGCCCCACCCCAGAACAATTCAGTTAGAATTACCGAGGGTGTAGGACCAGGCCTGGGGACATAGATTTGTTTGTTTTTTATTTTGTTTTGTTTGTTTTTTATTTTGTTTTGTTTTGTTTTAAAGCTCCTCAGATAATTCCATTGTGCGTTGAGGATGAAAGTACTTACTTTATTATGTCCATGGGTGAACTTCACATTATAAAGCTGACTTGTCTTTCTGCATTTCTGATTATCAAAGTAATACTTGTTTGTGAAAAGAAATCAAAGGACCCAGAATCCCCCCAAGATAATCACTTCTGCAAGCTAGTGATGTCTTTCAGATTATTTTTTAATACTTGATCTAAGAAAATACCAATGTGTCTCAAAACATGGTGATTTCCCATCTTTCCAAAGAGAAGATTTGTGGTGTGTGTGTGTGTGTGTGTGTGTGTGTGTGTGTGTGTGTGTTGCAAGGGATGGAACTCATGGGTGTTCTCCCTCCAAGCTACATCCCAGACCTATTTTGTTTTTATTTTGAAACAGGGTCTCACTAAATTGAAGAGGACCTCACTAAGTTGCTGAGGCTGGCCTCAAAACTGCCATCTTCCTGTCTCAGCCTCTCAAGTCCAGGGATTACAGGCATGTGCCACCATGCCCAACTGACAAGAAGATTTTTAAAAAATAGGGCCCACTTGAAATGTTAAGGATATAGATGACCTAATAGCTCTCTATATTTCTTAATTTATTAATTTGTGAGACATTTAAAATTGTAAAATCAAAAAAGTTAAATTCACAATGTTGCTTATTTATATTCTCTCACAGATCATACAGCAGCGTTGTTCCCTCTCTTCCCAGGCAGCCTTGTCATCACTAGAATCACTCCCCGTCACCTACACACGTTTCCAGAACGCATGTCTCCACGTCCATCTGGAGTGCTTGCGATGCAGCACTTCTTGAACTTGTGTTATCTTGTCACTATAAACTGTATCCAGCCCTCAAGAGCCCACTCATACACAAGTAGAGTTTTTAAAAAGTTCCCCTTTTGTACCAGGGATATGGCTCTGTGGTAGAGTGCTTGCTTAACATGCAGGAGGCCCAGGGTTCTAGCCCCAGTACTGGGGGGAAAAATCTCTCTTTTAGTTGTATATTTATGATTTCTAAGTATAGTCACTAACTTACTATGATACATTTTTTAAAATCTTACTGAAAATGCATTACTGGCTGTCTATGTATAAGCATATAAAAGTAATCGCATAAGTATTTGTTTTTGAGTCAGTCAGAATAATCATTCCAAGCCGGGCGTGGTGGCGCACGCTTGTAATCCCAGTACTTGGGAGGCGGAGACTGGAGGATCACAGGTTTGCAGCCAGCCTCAGCTACTTAGTGAGTCCCTTCGCAACTTAGTGAGACCCTGTTTCAAAATAAAGAATAAAAAATAGGGCTGGGGGTGTATTCAGAGGTAGAATGCCCCTGGGTTCAATCCCCACTACCACACACACAAAAAAATAATCATTCCAATATGCATAATAAATCATGGCTTGGGAAAATTAAATTACTCCTTAAAGTTCATCCCAGTGGCACATTGTTCCAAACTCTTTTCAATAGTACCACACACACACACACACACACACACACACACACACGTGTGTCACTGGGAATTGAACCCAGGGGTATTCTGCCTCCTTTTACATCCCAGCCATTTTTATTTTTTGTTTTGAAATGGAGTCTGGCTAGGTTACTGAGAACCTCACTAAGACGCTCTTGCTACCTTGCTGAAGCTGTTGAACCTGTGATCCTCCTGTCTCAGCCTCCTAAGTACTGGGATTACAAGCGTGCACCACTGCACTAGCTTTTTAGGGTAATTTTTTGGGGGGAAACTCTTGCTTTATATTTGGGTAGATCTTGTATCCAAAATAAATTAGGTTAGCCACACATAAGTAGCTAACTCAGTGGTGTCCCATCTTCCTGCTGCGAGCTGTAACTAGTTGGCAGGCCTGAGTTTTCTACTTCCTTTTTTTTTTTTTTTTTTTTTTTGCGGTACCAGGGATTGAACGCAGGGGTGTTCTACCTCCGTGCTACACCCCCGGCCCTATTTTTTTATACTTTATTTTGAAACCAGGTCTCACGAAGTTGCGGAGGGCCTCACTAGGTAGAGAGAAAGGGAGAGAGAGAGAGAGAGAGAGAGAGAGCGCGCTGAGGCTGGCCGCGAACCCGGATCCTCCGGTCTCCGCCTCCCAAAGTACTGGGATTACAAGTGTGCGCTACCACGCCCGGCCCTGAGTTTTCTACTTTCCTGAACGTTCATTCAACATTGATTCACAGTAGTCCCCCTTAACCTTGGTGGGTTTTTAGGGGTTTTTTCTTTGTTGTTTTGTGGTGCTAGAGATGGAACCCAGGGCCTTGCGTATGCTAGGCAAGCGCTCTACACCCTGAGCTGAAGCCCCAGCCCCTTATCGTTGGATCTGTTTTGTGGTGCTAGAGATGGAACCCAGGGCCTTGCGTATGCTAGGCAAGCGCTCTACACCCTGAGCTGAAGCCCCAGCCCCTTATCGTTGGTTCTGCTTCCTGAGGTATCAGGTGCCTGTGGTAAACTGTGGTCTGAAAATATTAAATGGAAGATTCCAAAAATAAGCAATTCATAAGTTTTATCACAATGTGTTGTTATAATTACACTATTTTATGATTAGTTGTTGTTAATCTCTTCCTGTGCTTAATTTGTAAACCAAACTTTATCACAGGTGTGTATGTGTAGGGAGAAAATGTGGTATATATAGGGTTCAGGCTGGGCATGGTGACACACGCCTGTAACCCCCAGTACTTGGGAAACTAAAACAGGAGGACTACAGATTTGAGGCCAGCCTCAGCAATTTAGTGAGACCCTGTTTCAAAATGAAAAATAAAATAGGGCTGGGGTATAGCTCAGAGGTAGAATGCCCCTGGGTTCAATCCCCAATACCACACACACACACAAGTATATATGCATATATATGTTTTATATATATATGCATATATATATTTATGTAAAATATATATAGCTCAGTACTGTCTGCAGTCTCAGGCATTCACTGGGAGTCTCGGAATGGTACCCCTGCAGATAAGGGGGGACTTCTGTATCCCCTGTCAGCTACTCTAAGAACCAGTATAGACAATCATGAAGAGGGCCTTTGGAATATGTTGGAATCCCAGCCCTCCAGTTCCGCCTGTGTGACTATGGCCAAAGCACTTAACCTTCCTGTGCCTCAGTTTCTCCACCTGTAAAATAGAAGAGCCAATGCTGCTTAACTCATAGAGGGGCGTCGGTACTCGGTGACTTAATGTGGAGCTGTCATCCCAGGTGGACTGTGCTCCAAGCTGACGTGCTGTCGTCACTGTGGAAGTATTGAGGGGATGGATTTTCAGTGCTCTCCAGACTGTGCTGTGTTGTCTTTCTAAAATCCAGACTACTCCGAATTCCAAAACACAACTGGCCCAAGAGGTTTGGAAAGGGAGTGTACAGCTGTACGGATAAAGCACTTAGTGTAGTGCCTGGCACATAGCCAATGCTCTGTCGATGTTAATGATTTATTATTACTATTGTTATTATCAAAAGTGCATGCCTCACCAACCTTAGTCATCATTATGGAGATGCAAATGACAGTCACAGTGAAGTAGTATCACACACCCACCTCAGCGGCTAAAATCAGAAGACAGTGGGAGGAGATGAGGTCAGAGTTGCACACGAGGCCTCAGAAGGACTTGGCCTTGGCCCTCTTTGGATGGTGGGAGGGATCCGAGCAGAGGAGAGATGTGATCCGGCCCACATATTAATAGAGTCCCTCTGGCTGTGTGGGGGGCAGGAGTAGGAGCCAGGAAATCGAGTCAGGAGCGCCTTCTGTGGTCCACAGTCTGATCAGGAGATAGCGGAGGAGAGGGACAGGTCCCAGTTACATTTTAAAGGTGGAGCCAACACTGAGTCTTGCCTGAATATGAGGGTGAGAGAAAGAGAGGGGCCTAGGATGACCGAGGTTTTGACCTGAACGCCAGGCGAATGGCAAGGGCGTTAGGTGTAGGAACTTCAGGACTGCGGGCGGTGGGAGAATCAGGAACGCAACCTGAGGTCTGTTCAGTCTCAGATGCCTGCTGCCTCCTTGAGAGATGGCAAGGAGGCAGCGGGGTATGCAAGCCTGGAGTGGAGAGCAGAGGCCCAGGGTGGAGAAGGAAGTATGGGTGTCCTCAGCAAAGACATGGCTTTGAAAGGAGAGGGACAGGCACAGTCACTAGGGGAGGGGTATGGCTAGAGATGTGACCAGAGAGATGGTGAGGACTCAGCAAAAGAGGCTGGAGTGCGGATGCCAGTGAGGAGGAAGGAGAACAGGCGAGGAGGTGAAGGCTCAGAAATGAGGGACCCTGTGATGTGAGGGACAGTGGCTGATAGGAGCAGGTTCAGAGAGACAGGGTTCAGCGAGGCATGGTGGTGCACACTGGTAATCCCAGTACTTGGGAGACTGAGACTAGAGGATCACAGGTTCGAGGACAGCCTTAGCAACTTAGCAAGACCCTGTTTCAAAACAAAAAATAAAAAGGGATAGGGTATAGCTCAGAGGTAAAGTGCCCCTGGGTTCAATCTCCCTGCAAAAAAGAGAGACAGGGCCCACCGCCCAGCAGGGATGCATGCGTGAATGTGTAGCCTTACCCGCTTTGTTTATCGTTGTCTCTCTAGTGCTCAGGCCACGCCTGACACGAAATAGCTGTGCAATATAAACGTGTTAAGTTAATGTCTTCCTGGATCGGAGAGAGATTGGAACAAGCAGCAGCCCCTGGGCTTCCACTCCAGAGTGTGGCAAAAGTGTTCTGAGGACTTGGGCACCTGTCTCCAGTGGGTGTCAGGGGGAAGGGACATTGCAAATGTAACCCAGACGCCTGGATATCCCCCAGACTAACCATTTGCTGAGTGCCTGGTGCCATGGGTGGGACCGGCATGGCATCCCCATCCCTAAAACGGAGATGGTAACAAGCATCGGCCTCCTGGAGTGGTTGCAGGGAGTCGATGAGATAACGCTGTGAAACACTGTGGGTGTTTAGTAATGTGAGCTGTTGTTAAAAGTAATAGTAGCATTACCATTATCCTGACTTCATCATCTGGCAGGGAGATAGGTACCAAATAATCACTCAAACACATAATTTACCTGGGGTAATTAAACCAGAAGGAAAAAGTACAGAGACCTTGAGAGACACAGCGGGTGGAGCAGGGTCTGTGGAGGCTTTGCTGAAGAAGGGACGTACAAGCTTACACCTGAAGGGTGAACAGGGCCTCATGTAGGGACAGCTGGAGGCCAGGGTGTCTGTGGTGTAAAAGTAGCTTGTGCAAAGGCCCTGGGGTAGGAAGGTGTTGGGTGTGTTGGAGGAACAGAGGTCAGTGTAACCCTAGCAGAGAGAGGGAAGGGAAGGGGCAGCAGGATTGATGGTGAGCCATGGTGAGGGATTTGGACTTTTTTTCCACTGCCCCTGGGAGCCATGGAAGGGTTTTTGTGGAGGTAGGGAAGCAAGGTACTAGGGATTGAATCCAGGGGCATTCTACCTCTGAGCCACACCTCTAGCCCTATTTTATTTTGGAACAGGGTTAAATTGCTGAGGCTGGCTTTGAATCTGCAATCCTCCTGTCTCAACTTCCCAAGTAGTGGGATTACAGTTGTGCACCACCCAGCTCATGGAAGGGCTTTAAGGAGAGAACTGGTATGGTTTCATTTTGAACTCCTGTGTGCACTTCTATGGCTGCCTCCCTCAGACAGTTTGTACTGATTGCTCTAAGCCAGGATCAGGGTCAGTGACACCATCCCCTCCCCCCAAACACAGACACACACACACACACACACACACACACACACACACACACCTTTGAAGTTTTGCGCTGTCATCTGACCACTCGCTCTATAGGGTTGAAAGGAGTTTTCTATAAAGGAGAAGGTGCCCTGGTTCTAGACTCATCAGTCCAGTCCCCAGGAAAAAACAGCTTGCTGATCCACCCCGGGGCCCCGGGAGGCCTGCAAAACAGGTCGCAACAGCCCTGCCTCTCAGAAAGGCTCCCCGCTTCAGTGACTCATGGGCCCTTCCTCACAGCCATGGGACCCTGGCCCGCTCCCCACAGAGGGCCGCATTTCCTCCCAGGCCCAGAGCTGCCAATTCCCCACCACCTCCCCCATTTCCCTATTTCTTTTGTGAGATTCCGGTAACCAATATGCTTCTGTCCGTTCCTTCTTGTGGGCCAGGCCTCAGAGAGAGGTGGAGAGAGCCAGGAGAGTTTCCAAATTACCTTTGTGGGCCAAGTGTTTGGGAGGCCCTCTGCCTGGGCCCCTCAGCAAGGGCTCGCAGGAGTCGCCAGCTTCCCGCCAGCTTGGGGTGGGGTCAGATCTCCAGGGTGTGGAGAGGCGTCAGTCCCTGGGCACCCCTCTGGTCCCGCACTCTGGTGTCTCCTCTGCCCCAGTGGCCTCTGCCTGTCGCTGTCCTTTCTTCTGCTCTACCCATTGCTGCCCATGCAGAGCAAGGTGGGCTCTAGCCCTGCGGGGAGGGGACTCCCCTTCAGAGTACTTGGGCTTGTGAGTGGTCTTGAGAAATCCACAGAGCTTATAGCTGTGGCTCCTTAGCTGCACCACCTAGGTGGTTGAGAGGCTCTTATAAAAAAAGACTTAACCCGCCTGGTGCAATGGTGCATGCCTGTAATCCCAGTGCTTGGGAGGCTGAAACAGGAGGATTGTAGGTTCAAGACCAGCCTCAGCAATGTAGCAAGACTCTGTTTCAAAAACAAAAAATAAAAAAAGGGCTGGGGTGTAGCTCTGAGGTAGAATGCCCCTGAGTTTAATCCCTAGTACCACACATACACACACACAAAAAGATTTAACCAGATGGGCTGCCAATGTTATAGACATTGACTCACTTAATTTTCCCAACAACCCTAGGAAATAGGTGCCATCTAGCTTTCCAGATGGGGAAACTGAGGCACAGATAAGTGAGATCACTTGCTGGAGCCACACTGGTAGAAGTGGTGGAGCCAAGATCCAAACCCAGCCCATCTGGCTCCAGAGTCGCCCGGCCTCGCCTCGTGCCAGCTGTCCTGCTCCTGATCACATCACCCTGTTTGTTTTCTTCAAGGCACTTATCACAGTCCAGCAGTTGACTTATGTGCTCCCTGTCCACACCCTTGAGCTGGTGCGCTCCTGTTTGGTGAATGGCTTCTGTTCCTTATTCATCGCTGCATCCACAGCAGTGCCTGGCACACAGCACCTGCTCAGTAAATCTCCACTGAATGAACGAATGACGTTGCCAGTGACAAAGACGTGGAGAGCCTGGGTCTCGCAGACATGGCTGGTGGGAGTATAAAATGACACGGCCACTCTGGAAAGCAAACCGGCAGTCCCTTAAAAACTAAATAACAGCCGGGCGCGGTGGCGCACGCTTGTAATCCCAGTACTTGGGAGGCGGAGACCGGAGGATCCGGGTTCGCGGCCAGCCTCAGCTACTTAGTGAGGCCCTCCGCAACTTTGTGAGACCCAGTTTCAAAATACAGTATAAAAAATAGGGCCAGGGTGTAGCTCAGAGGTAGAACGCCCCTGGGTTCGATCCCCAGTACAGCAAAAACAAAACAAAACAAAACAAAACTAAATAAGCTATAACCCAGGCAGCACACTCTTGGGCATTTATCCCAGGAAAGTAAGACTTATGTTCACAAAAACCTGCATATATTTGGGCATGGTGGCACACGCCTGTAATCCCAGTACTTGGGAGGCTGAGACAGGAGCATCACAGGTTCACGGCAGCTTTGTTCAGAGCCAAAACCTGAAACAGCCCACATATTCTGCAGGAGGTGAATTGTTACACAAACCGTGGTGCATCCATACCATGAAGCACGACTCAGCTGTGAAACGTAACAGGATAGTGACTAGTGATTCATGGAACAATTTGGATGAACTGCAAGATTATGCTGAGTGGGAAAAGCTAACCTGAAAGGGTTACACACGGTGTGATTCCATTTATATAACATTTTCTAAGTGACAAAATAATAGAAATGAAGTATAGGTTGTTGGTTGGAGGTACTGGAGGGGGGTGGCCATAGTTATAAAAAGCAACACGAAGCTGGGCTTGGTGATACACACCTGTAATCACTGTACTTGGGAGACTGAGACAGAAGGATCACAGGTTCAAGGCCAGCCTCCGGAACTTAGCGAGACTCTCAGCAACCTAGCAAGACCCTGTTTCAAAACAAAAAATAAAAAAGGGCTGGGGGTGTAGCTCGGAAGTAGAAGGCCTCTGGGTTCAATCCCTAGTACCACACACCAAAAAAGTCAGCCTGCTGGAGTGCCTTGTTAGGGGTACAGTAAACCAGCCCTCAAAGGAGAGGATCAGGGATAGCGCTGAGGATTCTGACCGGCCAGTTCTCCACCCATGTTTAGCCATACAGCACAGTTTGGAGTACAAGAAAGGAGCTTTGGGTACAGGGAAGGTGGTGCCCTGGCTCCAGCTTCATTATTATGTGCAAAGAAACAGCTTTATAATCATCACTGGGCCACGATTAGGCCCCCAAAGCGGATGTATCTGTGGGACCCTTCCCTGAGATGGGAAATCAGGAAGATCAGTGTGGGGGAGGGAACAAGGCCCAGTTAATGTGTGTTATTAGCCAGCCTGTCTCTTGTTGGAGGCATGGGTTACACAGTCACAGATGTGTCAAAAGCCATCAAATGTATGTTCAAAATGGGTATGTTTTACTGTATGTAATTTCTTTTCTGTGTGTGGTATTAGGAATTGAACCCAGGGACATTCCACCTTTGAGCTACACCCCCAGCCCTATTTTATTTTTTATTTTGAAACACGGTCTTGCTAAGTTACCACATGGCCTCACACCTATGATCCTCCTGTCTCAGCGTCCCAAGTACTGAGATTACAAGCATGCATCAGTAACTGTATTTCAACAGTTAAATAAGTAGATACATACCATCAAATAATATTGCTAATAAAGTAGCTTTGTGCCAGGCAGGCTCTGTGCTGAGCACTTTCCATGTGTTAATACAACAGCTCTGCAAAACAGGTACTTCCTGGACGAAGCCATCAAGCCTTACTGCTTGTCCAGGGGCGCAGAGCTGTCTGTGGGTAGAGCCGTGATTGGACCCGGGGCAGGCTGACTGTGGAGTGCATGCTCCTTTGTCTCACCAGTCCTTTATTCTGACAGTGTGGTACACTGCAGCAGGGGAGGTCCCCTCGCTGAGGTCCTCGGGCCATGAGCCATTTCAGAGTTCCCAGTGGTAGCCCAGATCCAGAAGTCTGACCTTTGATTGAGGAACAAAACAGCTGCAGGAGAGCTGGGCTGGGCTTTCTGGTCCTGTCTCTCATCCTCAGCTCCAGCCAGCTGGGGATTAACCTCCTGCGGTTATCAGGAGAAATAGAACACAGGAAACTGCTGCAGCGGCTGTTGTAAGGATGAGGAAGACCAAGTTCCCCACTGCAGAGGGCTTCCTGAGCCCTCCTGTGCAGAGATGTGCAGGAGGACTGTCCCCCGGCCTCTGGATGGGCAGGGGACATGCAACTGAGACCTGTAAACATTCTCCTTGTGAGGGATTAATTGACCCTTCCCGTTCCTGCCTCTGATGCTCCATTTCCCTCTTGCAGTGATTTTCCCATGTTTGACAATTAAAAAAAAAAAAAAAGGCTGGTTCATATGTGGCCCTCCATTAGGAGGCCTTTAGTTGCAAAGAATAAAAATCCTGGACACCATCTGGCCAAACAGTAAAGACATTTAGTATGTTCTGGGAGTTCAGAGGTGGGTGGCATCAGGCGGGGTAGGATCAACAGGTCTGTCAAGGACTCCAGTTCTCAGCTTTAGCTTCCTCCTTATGCCTCTGTATATGCCTCTTGCTCCTGAAGTGGCTTCCAGTGACGTCCAGGGCCACTCGCTTTCTTGTCCATAGGCATGGGGAGGGGCAGACATGGGGAAGGAAGCAAGGAGAAAAAAAGAGAGAGAAAGAGAAAAGAGAGAGGGAAAAAAAATCCCTTCCCCCATGGAATTTATGTACTTACTTATTTGGTACTAGATATTGAACCTGGGAACATTCTGCCTCTGAGCTCCACCCCCGTCCATTTTATTTAATTATATATTGTGGTGCTGGGGATTGAACCCAGGTGCATTCTCCCTCCTAGCTACACCCCCAGCCCTATTTTTCATTTTTTTATTTAGAAGCAGGGCATCACTAAGTTGCTGACAGCCTCACTAAGTTGTTGAGGCTGGTTTTGAACCTGCAATCCTCCTGTCTCAGCCTCCCAAATACTGGGATTGCAAGCATGCGCCACCATACCCAGTTTTTATTTTTAATTTTGAAACAGGGTCTCGCTTAGTTGGCCTCAAACCTGCAATTCATCCTCCTGTCTCAGCCTCCCAAGTGCTGGGATTACAGGCATGCACCCATATGCCTAGCAAATACTTTTTTTTTTTTTTTTTTTTTTACTGGTGCTGAGGATCAAACCCAGGGCCTCTTGCATACTAGGCAAGTGTTCTACCACTGAGCTACATGCTCAGCCCTTGCCCATGGGTTTTAAATAGTCCCTTTCAAACTGGGAGTGGTGGTGCACACCTATACAGGAGGATCACAGGTTCCAGGCCAGCCTCGGCAACCTAGCAAAGACCCTGTTTCAAAATAAAGAATAAAATAGGACTGAAGGTATAGCTCAGAGTTAGAATGCTCCTGGGTTCAGTCCCCAGTACCACCATGCCCCCCCACACCCAAATAGTCCCTTTGAGGCTGCACTTGGTCCAGCGTAGGTCACATGCCCACCACCTGGCCTATCATCACCAGAGGAATTCCACCTTTGACCAGCGGGGCTCCATCTTCCAGGAACTGGGGAAGGGGAAGTGGGAATGAGTAGACCACCAAATGCCCACCACAGTAGGGAAAGGTCTCCAAGCTCTGGCACTGACCAGGGCTAAGTTAACAAATTGTGTCAGGCCCAATAGATTTTGTGGCATTTGAGAACAAAGAAATGTGGTTTTCTTTTTAACAAGTATTATGATGAGTATCCAATTTCTGCCTCTTCTACCCTCTACCACAAAAAGAGAAAGAGGGGCAGGTAGAGCTAAAAAAGCATATGTCTCCCCCCACCACCACCACCGGGCAGGTTTTATTTTTCCTTCTTCATTCTCTATTCCTCCTTCCATTTCTCCTCCTGGAAATGTGTGGTGTGGCTGTAGCTACTAACGTATCCTTGCAAAGAATAGGTTGAGGTTTGAGTAAAGTCAGCTTCCAGAAATGGTTTTGGACTCCATATTGCATTCTTCCTGTTTCTTCTTGTTTTCACCAAAGAGCATGTGTCTGGCCACACAGATCTGACCATGTTGCTGTGTGGCTCCAGCCACTGATGGCGAACAGTCAGAACTGACATACATCTGCCACACCCCACGTTTCTAGTCCCCTGGTGCTGGACCCCCAAATCCCCCATCTCCACACTACTGCAAGCAGTGCTAGACTGCAAAAACCCCACCTGCCTGTGTCCCTGAGAGCTCGTGGGGCTTATAGTCAGGGTCTCATGGTGGCAGAGACGGGCATTCCCCAGGGGCGGCCAGGCTGCCGTCCATGAGGCTGCTGCAGCCAGCACTCCCCTCAGGTCACGGGAGGGTGTAGCTTCCCCATTTGCTTCTCGCCCCTTGCTGTTAACCTGCTTCCTGATTTGTGCCAGTCTGATGGGTGGAAAATGGGCTCTTGAGTTTTAATGCTCTGATGGTCAGTCTGGCTGAGTACAAGGTCCACTTTCCATGAGTGACCCATCAGACAGACAGCGAGGTGGGAGACAGTCATTGGAGGGTAGATGCTGGAGCTGGATGGTCTGCCCTTTAATGCGGCAAGTCACTCAGCCCCTCTGAGCCCCAGAGTTTCCTTACATATGAAAGGGAAGCCATGCGTGGCGGTGCATGCCTGTAATCCCAGTACTTGGGAGACTGAGATAGGAGGATCGCAGGTTCCAGGACAGCCTCAGCAACTTAGCAAGACTCTGTTTCAAAAACAATAAATAGATGTGTGTCTGTGTGTTTGTGTAGTGTGCGTGTGTGTTTGGGGGCCTGAGAGGTATGCAGGGGCGAAACAGAACTGGCCGTGGCAGCAGTGGAGGAGAAGGGTGGGGGCCTTAAAGGGCCAAGCTGCAAGCGGGGCAGGGCGGGGCGGGAGCAACCTTCAAATGTAATATATGTTTGGAGTCTGCTCGGGAAGCAGTGGTCAGTGTGTGTGGCCACCGGTACTGTTGGCCCTGTCTTCATCAGCAGCTGGAGACGCTGCCAGAGTGGCAAGAGTGCCCAGTATGTAAAGCTGGCATCAGCAGAGAGAAGGTTGTCCCACTTTATGGGTGAGGGAGTCAGAAGCCCCCGGACCCTAGATTGAAAACTCCACCTGCCCCAGGGCCAGCAGCCAGCTCCCAGGGCAGAGGGGGCTCCAGCCCTTGGCGGTACCCGGGGCTTTCACTTCTCATTTGAATCAGTATTGGGGGTCTCTTCTGACCCTTCCTTCCTTCTGGAACCCACCTCTCTGACCCTTCAGTTTCTTTTGGCTAAGGCCAACGCTGGCCACTCTCCAGGAGGGCATGGCGGGGAGGGGTGTCATCCGTGCATAGGATGAGAGAGCCCCATCCGGATCTTGCTCGCTCTGTGGCACAGGGACTGCCAGCCTTGGGGGAGGAGGACAGACTGAAGAGAGTGTCTGTTTCTCCCCTCTCCTCATCCTTTGCTCCCTTTGACTCTTCCCCCATTCCTCCTCTTTTTTTTTTTTTTGCGGTACCCGGGATTGAACCCAGGGGCGTTCTACCTCCGCGCTACACCCCCAGCCCTATTTTTTTTTATACTTT